>MU388826.1:544401-625363 GCA_022578795.1 Xylariaceae sp. FL0255 | reverse complement strand
GTGTTGATGGGCTTTGGGCCGCGTAAAAGTAGGAAGTCGGGCGATTTTGGGCCGGATATTGTAGAGGATGTCTGGGCCGGCGCCCGGGCCACACCTTCTGATTCCAATATGATATATTTTGACGATAACGGCCGTGATCGATCCCGTGGATGGATCTTAGATGTAGCCCAGGCCTTCTTTATGGCAACTACCGTTATGGCGTCTTCTCTGGCTTGATAATATGCTTCGATTATTTCCTTTTTCGAAGGCTTTAGCCCGAGTATAGCTGCGCCGCTGCCCCGGAGGTAGAAACGTAGCCGTTTTTTAACCAATCCGAACACTTCCACATCCAAAACCTGAACTATATGACTGCAGTGTGGCTTATAAAAGACGAGCTATATCTTATTTGTAATGCAGAGCTATAGAAATATATCGTTGGTATGGGAATCGTGGCCGTCGTAGATCAGAACTACCTATTTGTTGCTAATATGACGGCGTATGTAGGGAATAAAGATATTTTGAAGCTAATTTATGGCTATTTCGTTGTTTGTCTACCTTTTAGGAGATGTCGTAAAGCGTTAGTTATCGTATTTTTTTGTGCTACGGTTAAGAAACTATTGGTTTTATATATCTTTGCCCTTAAAAATTATAAGAAGCAGAAGTATTACGCCAGTACTGTTGATACATTTAAAGGCAGTGATCTATTTGCCTTTTTCGACGTCTTTTTTAAGTGCTATATGGGTCTCTGCTTCGCAAATCATAAAATGGTTACCGCCAACGCTCTGGCCGATGCCTATTTTATCGCAATTGAAGAAGCGGTTGGGGGTGATCTTGCCGATCTCTGTGATATTAAGGCGATTGAAAAAAATGTTGATATTAGCTACTGAAGCACCATTAACCCGACTATAGTTAATGATATGCGACTTGGTTGACTTGACCTCTGGGTTTCGAGCCAGAAAACGCTGATGCTAGGCCTTGCCCACCTCCTGAGTGCTGCCGGATGCCTGGATTATGCGCTGGGCTATATACCGGAACTTCACCAGGGCTGGCGTATAGCCTAATCTGGCTTGCCCGATGGCCCAGCGTGCCAATTGAGCCTCGAGTAAAGGTGACAAGAGCTGTTGGGCTTGTCGAGCCTTTTTGAAAGTAGGCATACCCTCGATCCGGCGCCGTACGTACGATCGCGGCACGTCCCACTTGCGAGACGCTTTGCGTACGCTATCGCCTATTATCGACGCCTTTATGGCGGCGTGGGCACGAGTCTGTAAGTCGGATGACAGCATGGCGGAAAGAACAGGAAATGACGATTTTGATGATACAAGAAAGAAAAGGGTACGATGTATGGTCATGGGAAAAATGGTCATCAAAGGAAATGGGGTCGTGGAGATGAAAGGCGGCTTACACGAGCCAGGACCCTGGGCCGGCAGGGGATGGGCCGGCAGGGGGGTGGTCAGCTTATTGCCAAGACTTCGAGCAGAGATCATGTGCCTATACTCCACCAAATGTCCTTCTATGTTTCACCGTCACAGACGTACGAGGTACCCTGTCCGCATATTTGCTTGCTTCTGCATCTTAGTCATGGGGAACAGATTACTTCATTTACTCCACCCGTAACTTACATGGCTGGATTGTCATTTCATTCATTAGGGCTGTCTAAGCTTCATCCCAATTACTTATCTAATTTAAGTCTGCATCCATTCACCGCGACAATCTTCGCATCCTAATTTCTTCTACCTAAGAGAATTAGACTTCGTACATCTTAATGAGTCATGGACTCTACTTCACATAAATTATCTTCAGAGTCTTCACCCTTTCTAGGTCGTACTCATATCGATGAAGACGATCTTTCTAGTGATCAACGACGCAATCCCCACCGCAAAGCTCGATTCTGGAGCCTCGAGCGCATCTTCGTTTATCTCCTGTTCATCTGGTCAGCTTTCTGCACTCCGCTCGCCTTCTTTGCAGTTCGACAACAGTTGAATCGCGTCACCCTTTCTCCGTTTCAACTCGGTTCCAGGCTAATGGAAGTTTTATGACACTCGATCATGAGACTGACGAGCTCTGGGTGGAACTTATTCGCAATCACATCCACGGTGGCATCATTTGGAGCAACACAGGAAACAAAGATGGCAGAGATACCCCGGGGTCTATTGCTATGATCCATCAGCTGCACTGTCTTGCAATGGTTCGCAGAGCAATGCAAGACCTCAAGGAAGGTTCTGACATCGAAGTTCCTTCGTCAAGAAACCGTCATTGGCCCCATTGCATGGATTACTTGCGACAAGCTATCACATGCTATGCCGATCCAACGATCGAGCGCCAAAGAGTGGTCCACGGGACTGTATTCAAGGTTATCGATGGGTTTATCGACGAGCGTAGGTGCGGGAATGCAGAAGCACTGTATGATTTGTTAGAAGAGAAAGATCTTTTTGCTACCTCGCCCAACTGGGGGTGAGGATAGGGAAGGGTATCTGGTGCGTCCGAACAAGCTGAAATCTACGCAGATTGTGCATATAATGCGGATGTCCCCTGGATGGATGAAGAGGCAAAGGCCACTGGGTGCTGTGAATCCAATAGGTGCAAGAGAATCTGATAGTTCAACCTTGACTGAAAGCACTTCTGTTATTATTTTCTTTTTGAAGCTAGCTTGATGAAGAGCTATTGTTCGGAAAACGGCTCGCTATGCATATTGTAGGATGTGAAGTACGTCTATAATATCGTTCAGGAGTGGTTTTAAAGAAAGAGGTGTCTTTTTCTGACCAGTACTTGCAATCAAGCAAAACTACTAGAGCTACGATTCCAGCCAAGAATTGAATAGTCACGGCTTCACTATATCCGAGTTAAAAAAAAAAAAGTAAAACACACAAATAATATACGAAATACTAAAGGACTGCGATTCCTTAGTATCCTGACACCTATAAAGTTCGAATCATGGCCAGAACCTTGAAATACCTATGCTTTGTTTACGAATGTGGGAACCTTGGCGTCGCTATAACAATCACGAGTTGGAACCAGATATCTGAGGTCCAGGGTAGATGATCGGATGAGAAGCACTTAACTACTAGTCCAGTAGTGTAAGATTAAGGCTAGAGGGGTCCTTCCGTGTGGCATGGACCAGACTATCGATCTGAAGTGATGAATGCCACTACTGGTTCACCGAGAACTAGCTGTGTGTGCTTCTGTAGTACAAAAGAATGACGTAATTGTCGCCGAGGATTGCCTCACGTGATACATTCCTGGGTAATAACCAGTTCACACACAACAGGCCGGAGAATGGGGCGCCTACCAACTCGTGTACAAAGTATCCCACTCTAAACATGCAAACAGAGAGAACTTTACACGCCAATATGTGCGTTCATGCCAAGTTCCTAGTTCGGAGCCTTCAAACAGCAATATGAGTAGTCAGCCGATGAGATCATTATTGTAGGCCCGAGGTGTCGGAAAGAGGCAACTACTACTACTAGAAACATAGACTTAACCGCATTGCCTATGAACCTACCATACCGCGTCAGCTAGTCGATGCTTCCAAATTTTGATGGCCCAATTATATCAGTCTAGAATATTTGTCATGTAACTGAGCTTTGGCAGCTAAGCGCCGTGAAAGTAGTACAGCCGGCAAAGGTGGTTTCGGTCTTGCCCATGTCACAGTCCAGTCTGGGATGGCCGAGGAGGACTAGTGAAGCGAGCCGCTATTGATGAAAAATATCGCATTTCACTGGCTGCCCGAAAAAGGCTTTTCTTTTCTAATTTTTCGTCCGCAACCCTTCAGTAAATTAGCAATGCTTTGTCTCTTGTGCTGAGCCATGGTCTGAACACCCTTTATTTGAGGACGGTAGTTGGCTCGGAACATCTTGTCAAAGAGAATTTATCTAAAATACTGGATTGTGGAAGTTCCGTTGTCCGCGGCCGCCTATCACGTACTCGTCGCTGAGGGCATACAAGCAAGCGCTGAATGCATGATTGTTAGGGTTTTAATCCCATGGTATTCTTCCGATACCATACTATAGAAACTTAAATATAGTCAAGTACTAGTAATAACAGGCCTACTATATCACATGAATATTCCTAGTGTTTTCAATCGATAGCTTCATTTCATGTAATTTATGTTCTTGGTATGTCACACTGGAACTTCCAGAACACCAAAATCAAGATTCCCGGTACATCGTATGCAAATGTCTAGTATACTCAATCGATATAAGCAATATGTTTGAATAACATCCTCTTGATATGAAAGAGGCTTTTTTGCCACATCTTTGGAAGCTTGCTGTAACGACTCGTCTAACTAATGGTTATCTGTGCCAGTTGGGTTTGTTCCTAAAGGTAAGGGTTAACTGTACTAACGACGAAATGGACTTACAGCTATAAGTAGGCGTAGTTAAGCGTTTATAAAAAAGTATTACGTAGGGTAGTCGTTAGGAGGTTACTCCTATTTAATTCTAAAAAAGTAATGAATGTTTAAATTAATAACTAAATAAAAAAATAACTAGAGATATAAAAAACGTTATAGATTTATATACTTGATTTTTTTCCTTAATAATATTATAATTATTTTCTATTTTTGTAGTAATTTATAGTTATTATTTATGCTTAGATAAGCAATAATTGCAAGTTTACTTAATTATTTTTAATAACTAGGTGATTTTATTTTATAATTTTTGTATAATTTTTCTATTATTATATATATAAATATACGTTATATTTTATATATATTAAGCCGATTTATTAGGTTTATTAGTTTATTAGTTTATAATATTATTTTTTTTTTTTTTATTATTATTTTTAATAATAAATAGCGTGAGTTTTTTTTGTTTTTTTGTCTATTTTTTTCTTTTTTCGATAAATCGTTTTTAACTTAATATATTAGATCGAATTAAAAAATGTTTTCTTCGTTTTTGAATATTTAAACGTCGTTTTATTTTTGCCTAATTAATTAAAAATAAAAATAACAAAATTATGTTTTATTTTCGATACGTCGATCGTTAATAGCAAAGTTAAAAGGTAGAATATAAAATAATAGAAAGTTTTTTTTAATATAGTATTTATATTAAAATTAGTCGTTTTTATAATAGTATCGGTATATTAGTTTTAGATATAAATTAAATATTACAAGAATTTATTTATTTAAAAATAGAGGAAAAATATACTAAAGAAGCTTTTTTTAAAGTTTTATTTTGTTTAATTTATATTTAGATATAACGTAAATTTTATTAAAAATATATTACCGAAATAATTAATAAAAGACTTTAGTTATTAAAAAATTTAAAAAAAGCTAAGCGTTTGGAGACCGATTAATAGCGTTTTTTGGTTAATTTTGACTAGTTTTTTTTTTGAATTTTTTTTAAATCGACCTTATATTTTTGGCTTTAATTAATTAAAGTATTAATAGTAATAATTTACTATAATCGTTAAAATAGTCGAAAAGTTTTGTTTAAATTTTTATATATTATTTAAATATAGATAATTTTTTTAATATATTAAATATTTAAAAATATTTTTGTTTTAACGTAAATCTAGTATTTTTTTAATATTATATATATTTTAATCGGGCTTTATTTTGAATTATATTTCGAATTTAACGCTTTATAATATTAATTTTAATAATAAAATATAAAAAACTAAATATATTTTTATTTTTTAAAATAATAATAGTCGATAATTTAAATTTAATAAAATTTTTTCGATTTTAAATAGTCCAATTTTTTTTAAAATTAAATTTTTCGTTTAGTTGTTTTATTTTAATATTCCGTTAAAATAGATAAATTTTTATTTTTTTTTAAAAATTAGCTTTAATAACCGTTTTTTATTATAATATAATTTAAAACGTTATTATAAAAATATTAATTTTATTTGTATTTATTGTTAAAAATTGATTAAATTTTTTATTTAAATTTTTATATATAATATAATAATATTTTTAAACAATATTTTAAAAATATTTAAGTTAAATCTATAATTTATTTAAAATAATAATATTTTAATAAATTTAATATTTAAATTATTATAGGCAAATTTTATATTAAATAGTTTTTTAATTTAATTATTTTATTATTTATTAATATAATATTATAAATAAATTTTTAAAATTTAATTAAACCGTTTAGTTTATTTAATAATTTATAGATAATAATTTATAAATATTTTGCTTTTAATATTTAATATTTAAATACTATTTTTCGATTTTTATTAAATATAAATTTTTTAAATATTTTATATTAATTTATAAAATATCGAATTATAATATATATAAAATTTTTAGCTATATTTATTTTAATATAAAAAATATAATATACTATTTTTATAAATTTATATATTATAATAAAAATATTATTATAAAATATTTTTATTATAAATATTTTAAAAAATAGTAATTTTATAATAAAATTAAATATAACTATTTTTTATATTTTATTTAATAATAATATAAATTTAAATAATTTATATAGTTTATATTATAATAGTTTAATTTTATTATAAAAATTATATTTTTTAACAATTTTTTTGATTATTTTTTTTATTTTAAAAAAGTTGTAGGTTTTTTAAAATTTTAAAAATGTTTTGAATTTTTTTTAATATTTTGTTAATAAGTATTTATATAGTTTTTTAACTAGTTATTTTTAAAATATTGGTAATATATATAATTTATTTTTATATATTATAATATTTATTCCGATTGGTTTTTTTAATATATTATTTTAAAATATAGTGTTTTTTGGAAAGTTTTTTTTTATAATTTTTCGAAAATATTTTTTTAACCAATTAGTCTATTTTTTATAATTTTATTAAGTTATCGTAATTATAAAATGTTTTTTTTTTATAAAATTTACAAATATTTAAGTTAAAAATATTTAAGTTAAAAATATTTAAGTTAAAAATATTTAAGTTAAAAATATTTAAGTTAAAAATATTTAAGTTAAAAATAGTATTTTTTATTTATATTTTAGTTTATAGCTAAAAATATTTATTTATATTTTTTTTTTTTTATTATATAAATAATTTAAAAATTAAATTAAAATAGAAATTTTATTTATTTAATTTGTCGTTTATTTAATTTTTTAGTTATTATAAAAATTATAAAATTTTTATAGTTATTATAAATTTTTATTAATATTACAATTTTACTAAAATAAAGTTTTTATTTATAGGATATTTTTATAATAGTTATTAACTTTTTATTATATATTTAGTAATTAAATTGAAGTTTTAATAGTTTTTTAGAAAAAAAAATTATTAAATATAGTTTGTTTTTTTTATTTCGTTATTCTAGTTATTTTTTAATAGCAAAATTATAGATATCGATTTTGATTTTAAATTTTTTATTAAAGTTTAGAAATTTTAATATTAATATATTAAAAATCGTTTTTTTAATCCGATTAAAAGCTTTTTATTTATATTTAATTTAAATAAACAGAACTTTTTTTTTAGTTAAATTTATTAATAAAGCTGCTATTTTATTAAAATTTTTAATATATATATATATATAATTCGTAAATTTTATAAATAATTATATTTTGGAAATATTTTTTAGTAATAGCTAGTTTTTAATTATTAATATTTTGGAATCTTAAATCCGGACTTTTTTTAAAAATATCGTAAATTTTAAAAAATCTACTTATTATTTATAAAATTTGTTTTTTTTTAAATTTACTAATAATTTTACGTTTTATAGTATTTTTAATATTAGTTTAATATATTTTTTAAAATAATACTAATATATTAATAAAACCAAATAATATTAGTAAATACTTATAATATTTATATAAAATATAAAATACCGTTTTTTATTCTTTTTTTTTAATAATATATATTAAATTATATATATTAAATAAATTTAGCATAGTAAATTACTATATTTTATATAGTCGATTTTTTATATTTTTAATAAATAGCAAGAGGTATCGATTTTTGATAGTTTTGCTATTTAAATTTTGGAAATTATAGTAAATTTTTTATCTAAGTTTTCTATTTTTTCCTAATTTTTTGGATATAATAAAGAGTAATACGCTTATTAGCAACGTTAATCGCCGGATTTTTCTATTTTTAAGTTTTTTTATTACTTATTTTTTGAATATTTCAAGTTATTATTTATTTATATTATAGATAGAAAAAAATCGTAATTTTTGTCCTTTTTTAAAAAATATATAGTAGTTTTATCGATTATATTTAAATAGTTTTATTATAGTTTAATATTTTTTATTAAATAGATTACAAAATTCTTCGTATTTTTCGGAAATAGTAATTTGTTTATTTTGTTTTATTTTAATATTTTATATTATTAAAATAATTATTAAATATTATTAAACTTTATTTATAACTATTTTTTATAATATTATAAAAATTAAGCTTTTTTTTAATATATTTTAATAAAAACGGCTAGTTTTTTAGTTTATTTAAAAATTATTTTTTTATAACTAAGGTATTTTTAATATTATATCGAAATTTAATATATTTATAATATTAAATATAAGTTATTTTTTATAATTAGTAATATTTAAAATAAATTTTATAGTTTTTTTTTTAACTATATTATTATTATAAAATATCGGATTTTAATTTATAGTTTTAAATATATAAGGTTGTTTTTTTATAATTTAAAATATATTATATTTATTTATAGTTTTTAAAAATATATAGTTTTTTAGTCTTTTTAAATCTATTAAAGCTCGAAATTTTTAATTATTATAAATTATATTAATAATAAAATAATTGTCGATTTTAGCATTTATATTATTAAAATATTAAGTTATTTTTTAAGTTAATTATTAACGTTTTATAATTATTTTTCGTCGTTTTTTATTTATTAGTTAATAATTTATCGGTTTAGTTATTTTTTTAGCGTTTTCTTTTTATTAAATATTTTTTTTATTTATATATATATATCGTATTTTTAATTATAGCATTATTACTATATTATAGTAATTTTAATATTTTAAATAATATTAATTTTTAGTTCTAAAATGCTTTTTTTTTTATTTTATTACGTTACTATTTTATATAATTTTTTATAATTTATATAGAATCGATCGTTTTTGCTCCAATTTTATAACTAATAAATAACTAATATTATCGACTAAATATTTATTTTTAGTTATATTTTCTATGTTTTTATTTTTTTAAAAAATAATATTTATCTAAAATTTGGTTTAAATATTTTATATATTTTATATCGTATTTCGTCGTAAAGTTTTTTAAAGCTAGTTGCGCGTTTTTGTTTTTTAGATTATTTGCGTATTTTTTTTTTAATAATTTTTAAAGCTGTATTTGTTTTATTTTAATTATTTAATATTATTTCGTAAACAATAGAATAGTTTTTTAATATTTTTGGTTTATAAAATAGTCTTTTAAATATCTAATTTTAAGCGACTTTTTTTAAAGTTTTTTTTTTTATTATATATTTAAAATATCGATATTATATAATTTTTTATACTATATATCATTTATAATAATTGCTATTATAATTAATTTATTTAAATTTTATATAATAAAATAGTTTATTAATTCGATGCTATTTTTTTATTTTTTTATTTATATATAATTTATACGTTTTATTAGTATATTTTAATTATTTTAATATATTATAATTTTAATCTAAGTTCTTTTTAAAAATCGCGAATTTTTAAAGATTTTTTAGGACAATTTTTATTAGTTTTATATATTTTTTTATATATCGTTTTTTTATAAATTATTTTTATAATTTTTATAAAAACTATCGATATTTAATTTTATTATAGAAATAAATTAAATATTAGCTAATAAAATATAAAATTTATAATATTATTATATATTATTTATATTTTAGATTTATTTATTTATTATTTAACGATAAATAATTTTCGTCAATTTTTCGGTTTTAATAAATATTTTTAATTATTTTATTAAAATTATCCTAAATGTCTAGTTTTTTATTAATAGCTTAATTAGTAATATATTTTTTTTATTATTTTTAAATAAAAAATTTTTATACTATATTTTTTTTTATTTTTTTTAATTATTAATAAATAATAAGTTTATTTTATAGCTTTTTTTTTATTAGTATTTTATTTAATTAAATATTTATTTTATGCTAGATTTTATTAATAGGGCTTTTTGCTAAAAATTTGCTGTTATTATTAAATATAGCGTTATTATTGTTGCTATTTTTTTTCGATATAATATTAAATTTTTGCTATCCGGCTGGGTATTTTTTATAGATTATTAATATATAATATATATATTTCTAAATAATTATTGCTTAAAATTTTATAATTTCTAGATATATTAAATAAGCTTTGTTTTTAAAAATATATTGCTAATATTAATTATTTAAATTTTCCGATTTTAATTATTAAATATTCAGGATAATTATTTATAATATAGCGGTAAGTATTTGTTTTTTATATTAAATAGCGTTTATATTTAGCTTTAAGATTTTTAAATATATTGTTTTTTTTTCGTTACGACATTTGTTTTTGTAATATTTTTTTTTTGCCGTAATTGTAATAAATAATGTTGTTTTTATTTTTGGACTTTTTCCGATTTTGCTTTTTTAGGTTATATTTAGGTTTATAAATCTTAAATATATATTATAGAAAATATTTCTATTATATTTTTGTTTTTTATTGGACTTTTTAAAGAAAAATGTCGGTTAGTTTTTTTTTTATTATTTGTTACAAACCAACATCCCAGCAGGCCCAATGACCCAGCCTAATATATATAGGACCCTATGGATATTTACATACGCCTAGATGGAGGGATTAGGCAAGGAAGTCACGTGATTTTAGATTAGGGGATCAGTAACTAATCCATAATCCAGATCAGTAGCTTACCATAATAATCCGTAAATCGGATCAGTACGAGATCAATAATTTTTTAAAAATACTAAAAAAAAGAATCAAATATATAATTTATAATATTTCTTATATCTCTAGTTATTCTTTTATTTAGTTATTAATTTAAGCATTTTTTATTTTCTTAAAACTAAATAAAAAAAAACTTCTAACGATTATTTTATATAATAATATCTATAAACGTTTAGTTATATTTTTTTATAGTTATAAATCGATATCGTCGTTAATATAATTAATTTTTATTTTCAAAAACAAACTTAACTAATATAATTAACTATTTAGTTAAACAAATTGTTATATTTTAATAATTTTTATTTAATTAACTATCTCAACGATAGCTAAGTAATATATTTAGAACTCGAAGTTTTCTATTTTTAATTTAGCAAAGTTTTATTAAAAAAATAGATTAAAATAACGAAAATAAAGCCAATTTTCGAATTATTAAAAAAAATTACGATAATTTAATTAATAAAATACGCAGCTTTAAAAAATAATTAAAAAAGCAAGCTAAAATAAATAATAATAATATAAATATATATCGAACCTATATTTAATAATTAAAAAAATAAATCAAAATATTCTAAATAACCGAAAATATTATTAATATTTTTATTAAAAAAGTCCGATATTTAAAAATAAGCAAACTAAAATTTTTTAACAAAACTTTAAAAAATATATATAGCTTTTTTATCTAAATTAAAATATATTAAAAATATTATATTTTAAATTTTAATAATAATATTAAATATATTATTTACATAACGTTATTTTTAAAAAAAAAAACTTTAGTATAATTTAAACTATACTTTATTAATATAATAAAAAAACTAAAATATAATAAAAACTAGAAACCGTTTTTATATTTTTATCCTTTAAGAGTTTTAAAATATAACTTAAATCTCTTTATTTCGACCCTGAAAAAAAAAAGGAAACTTAGCAAAAATTTTTAAAATTTACGTAGAAAAAAGCAGCTTTAATTTATATAGCAGATTTCTAACAAATTATTATACGATTTAATATAAACAACGAATCTAAAATTTTCTTATTTTATTAAAATTTAAAAAAATTAATTAAAAATAAACTTTATAAAATAAAAGTAAATAATAACTTTTTAAAATATTAAATAAAAACTATATATATTAATATATATTAATACAAACGGCGATAATCAAAGAAAAATTAATCGATATTCTTTAAAAAGTCCAACAAAAGATAACGACGTAATAAAAATACTTCTTATAATATATATTTAAAACTTATAAATTTAAATATAATTTAAAAAAATAAAAATTAAAAGAAATTTAAAAATAAAAACAACATTACTTATTATAATTATAGCAAAAAAAAATATTATAAAAACAAATGTCGCAACGAAAAAAAAGCGACATATCTAAAAATTTTAAAACCAAATATAAACGCGACTTAATACGAAAAATAAATATTTACTGCTATATTATAAATAAATATTTTAAAAACCTAATAATTAAAATCGGAAAATTTAAATAACTAATATTAGCAATATATTTTTAAAAATAAAATTTATCCATTATTATTTAAAAACTACAAAATTTTAAATAATAATTATTTAAAAATATATATATTATATAATAATAATCTATAAATTATATCTAACTAGATAGCAAAAATTCGATATTATATTAAAAAAAAATAACAACAATAATATTATTATATTTAATAATAATAACAAATTTATAGCAAAAAATTTCTCTAGCAAAATCTAGTATAAAATAAACGCCTAGTTAAATAAAATATTAATAAAGCAAAAGCTATAAAACAAATTTATTATTCGTTAATAATTAGAGAAAATAAAAAAGAATACAATATAAAATTTTCTTATTTAAAAATAATAAAAAAAATATACTACTAATTAAGCTATTAAAAAAAAACTAAATATTTAAAATAATTTTAATAAAATAATTAAAAATATTAACCAAAATCGAAAAATTAACAAAAACTATTTATTATTAAATAATAAACGAATAAATCTAAAATATAAACAATATATAATAATATTATAAATTTTATATTTTATATTTAATATTTAATTTATTTTTTTAATAAAATCGAATATTAATAATTTTTGCAAAAACTATAAAAATAGTTTATAAAAAAACTATATATAAAAAAATATATAAAACTAGTAAAAATTATTTTTAAAAATTTTTAAAAATTTGCAATTTTTAAAAAAGACTTAAATTAAAACTGTAATATATTAAAATAGTTAAAATATACCAATAAAATATATAAACTATATATAAATATAAAAATAAAAAAATAGCATTAAACTAATAAACTATTTTATTATATAAAATCTAAATAAACTAATTATAATAATAATTATTATAAATAATATATAATATAAAACACTATATAATATTGATATTTAAAAGATATAATAAAAAAAAAAGCCCTAAAAAAAGTCGCTAAAAACTAGATATTTAAAGAATTACTTTATAAACCAAAAATATTAAAGAACTATCCTACTATTTATAAAATAGTATTAAATAATTAAAACGAGGCAAATAAAGCTTTAAAAATTATTAAAAAAAATATATATAAATAATTTTAAAAATAAAAACGTATAACTAGTTTTAAAAACTTTTATAAAAAATATAACGCAAAATATATAAAATATACGATAAGTTAAATTTTAAACTAATATTATTTACTAAAAAAATAAAAATATAAAAAATATAACTAAAAATAAACATTTAATCGGTAATATTAGTTATTTATTAATTATAAAATTAAAACAAAAATAATTAACTTTATATAAATTATAAAAGATTATATAAAATAGCAATATTATAATATTAAAAAAAAAAAAACCTTAAAACTAAAAATTAGTATTATTTTAAATATTAAAACTATTATAATATAATAATAATATTATAATTAAAAATACGATATATATATATAAATAAAAAAAATATATAATAAAAAAAAACGTTAAAAAAACAGCTAAACTAATAAATTACTAATTAATAAACAAAAAACGACAAAAAGCAATTATAAAAGGTTAATAATTAATTCAAAAAATAATTCGATATTTTAATAATATAAACGTTAAAATCGACAATTATTTTATTATTAATATAATTTATAATAATTAAAAACTTTAAGTTTTATTAAATTTAAAAAAATTAAAAAACTATATATTTTTAAAAATAATAAATAAATATAATATATTTTAGACTATAAAAAAATAATCCTATATATTTAAAACCGTAAATAAAAATTCGATATTTTATAATAACGGTATAATTAAAAAAAAAACTATAAAATTTATTTTAAATATTACCGGTTATAAAAAATAGTTTACGTTGGATATTATAAATATATTAAATTTCGATATAATATTAAAAATACCTTAGTTATAAAAAAACAATTTCTAAATAAATTAAAAAACTAGCCGTTTTTATTAAAATATATTAAAAAAAAGCTTAATTTCTATAATATTACAAAAAATAGCTATAAACAAAACTTAACGGCATTTAATAATTATTTTAATAATTTAAAATATTAAAATAAAATAAAATAAATAAATTATTATTTTTAAAAAATACGAGAAATTTCGCAACTTATTTAATAAAAAATATTAAACTATAACAAAATTACCTAAATATAATTAATAAAATTATTATATATTTTTTAAAAAAGGATAAAAACCGCAATTTTTTTCTATTTATAGCATAAATAAATAATAATTCGAAATATTTAAAAAAAATAGGTAATAAAAAAACTTAAAAATAGAAAAATCCGACAATTAATATCGCCAATAAACGTACTACTCTTTATTATACCTAAAAAACCAAAAAAAATTAGAAGACCTAAATAAAAAATTTACTATAATTTCCAAAACTTAAATAATAAAACTATTAAAAATCGATATCTTTTACTATTTATTAAAAATATAAAAAATCGATTATATAAAATATAATAATTTACTACGCTAAATTTATTTAATATATATAATTTAATATATATTACTAAAAAAAAAAAATAAAAAATAGTATTTCGTATTTTATATAAATATTATAAATATTTACTAATATCGTTTAATTTTACTAATATATCGGTATTATTTTAAAAAATAATTAATATAATACTATAAAAATATTTTAATTATTTTATAATAATATATTTAAATAATATATTAATATATTCTAAAATATTAAAAAAATATAAAAAATACGTTAAACTAATACTAAAAACACTACAAAACGCAAAATTATTAATAAATTTAAAAAAAAACAAATTCTATAAATAATAAATAAATTTTCTAAAATTTATAATATCTTTAAAAAAAATCTAGATTTAAAACTCCAAAATATTAATAATTAAAAACTAGTTATTACTAAGAAATATTCCCAAAATATAATCGTTTATTAAATTTATAAACTATATATAAATATTTATTAAAAATTTTAATAAAATAATAATTTTATTAATAAATTTAATTAAAAAAAAAATTCTATTTATTTAAACTAAATATAAATAAAAAACGTTTAATTAAATTAAAAAAATAATTTTTAATATATTAATATTAAAACTTTTAAACTTCGACAAAAAATTTAAAATCGAAATTAATATTTATAATTTTGCTATTAAAAAATAATTAAAACAACGAAACAAAAAAAATAAACTATATCTAATAGCTTTTTTTTAAAAAAAAACTATCAAAACTATAATTTAATTATTAAATATATAACAAAAAATTAATAGCTATTATAAAAATATTTTATAAATAAAAACTCTATTTTAGCAAAATTATAGTATTAATAAAAATTTATAGCAATTATAAAAATTTTATAATTTTTATAATAATTAAAAAATTAAATAAATAATAAATTAAATAAATAAAATTTCTATTTTAGTTCAATTTTTAAATTATTTATATAATAAAAAAAAAAAACGTATAAACGGATATTTTTAGCTATAAATTAGAATATAAATAAAAAATACTATTTTTAAATTAAATATTTTTAAATTCTATAAAAAAAAAAATACCTTATAATTATAATAATTTAACAAAACTATAAAAAATAGACCGGTCGGTTAAAAAAAATTTTCGAAAAACTATAGAAAAAAACCTTCTAAAAAACACTATATTTTAAAATAATATATAAAAAAAATTAACTAAAATAAATAATATTATAATATATAAAAATAAACTATATATATTATTAATATTTTAAAAAAAACTAATTAAAAAACTATATAAATACCTACTAGTAAAATATTAAAAAGAATTTAAAATATACTTAAAATTTTAAAAAATATACAATTTCCTTAAAATAAAAAAAATAGTTAAAAAAATTGTTAAAAAATATAATTTCTATAATAAAACTAAATTATTATAATATAAATTTTATAAATTATTAAAATTTATATTATTACTAAATAAAATATAAAAAATAGTTATCTTTAATTTTATTACAAAATTACTACTTTTTAAAAAATTTATAATAAAAATATTTTATAACAATATTTTTATTATAATATATAAATTTATAAAAATAATATATTATAATTTTTATATTAAAATAAATATAACTAAAAACTTTATATATATTATAATTTAATATTTTATAAATCGATATAAAATATTTAAAAAATTTATATCGAATAAAAACCGAAAAATAATATTTAAATATTAATAATTTCTAATAAAAATACTAAATATTAAAAATAAAATATTTATAAAATATTACTTATAAATTAATAAATAGATTAAATATTTTAATTAAATTTTAAAAACTTATTTATAATATTATATTAATAAATAATAAAATAATTAAATTAAAAAATTACCTAATATAAAATTTATTTATAATAATTTAAATATTAAATCTATTAAAATATTACTATTTTAAACAAATTACGGATTTAGTTTAAATATTTTTAAAATGTCGATCGAAAATATTACTATACTATATATAAAAATCTAAACAAAAAATTTAATTAATTTATAACAGCAAATATAAATAAAATTAATATTTTTTTAATAATATTTAAAATTATACTACGATAAAAAACGGTTATTAAAATTAATTTAAAAAAAAAGAAATAAAATTTATCTATTCCGACAAAATATTAAAATAAAACGACTTAGCGAAAAACTTGATTTTAAAAAAATTAAACCATTTAAAATCGAAAAAACTCTATCAAATTTAAATTACTAATTATTACTACTTTAAAAAATAAAAATATATCTAATTTTTTATATTTTATTATTAAAACTAATACTATAAAATATTAAATTTAAAATATAACTTAAAACTAAACTTAACCAAAATATATACGACGTTAAAAAAATACTAAATTTACGTTAAAATAAAAATACCTTTAAATATTTAATATATTAAAAAAATTACCTATATATAAATAATATTTAAAAATTTAAAATAAACCTATCATCTATTTTAGTAGTTATAATAAACTACTATTATTAATACTTAAATCGACTAAAATTAAAAAAAAAAAGTTGCCTTTCTAAAAAAAATTAAAAACAAAACCTAAACTAATCGAACCTTAATTAATAATATCGATCGCGCTATTAACACGAATAGAAACCACAGCGTCAAAACCTTGTCGTTTAAATTCGTCCAATTCGTCTAAAAATTAGAAACTACAATTTACTATTTAAACTCTATAAATAATAAAAAAAAAACGCTAAACCCGCAACTAGTTAAGTTTTACAAAAACTTTTTAAATTTTCTACGTCAAACGGACGAAATATTTGAAAACCGCCTCTTTTTTATCTTTTAAATAACGAAATTCGAAAAATACGCAATTTAAAAAATTCATCGAAACCCTAAAACCGTTACAAAAAATCCTACAACAAACATATTTTTTATAGCAAAAAACCCCGTCTATTATTTTATATTCTATCTTCTACTTCTTCTATTAATATATATAATAATTAAAACAAAACATAACTTTAAAACTAAATTCGTCGATCGTAGCAAAAAAACAATATCGTTATTTAATTTTAAATAAATAGATACGTCTATTAGCTCGGCTTAATATAATATATTAATAAAATATCTCGTTAAGTATATAAAAAAAAAAACGCAACAAAAAAAAACAAAAAAACTTATATTATTTATTATTAAAAATAATAATAATAAAAAAAAAAAAAATATTATAAACTAATATTTTAATAAATTTAATAACTTAACTTAATATATATAAAACTTTATAAATATTTATATATACCTAAATAAAAAAATTAGATAAAAAAATTACGTAATTTTAAATCAAAAAATCAATAATTAATCTATAATTTAAATTAATAGTTTACTATAATAATTTATAAATCGGATTAATATAAGATTAATAATCTTTTAAAAATATTAAAAAAAAGAATCAAATATATAGTTTATAACGTTTTTTATATTTTTAATTATTCTTTTATTTAATTATTAATTTAAATATTCTTTACTTTTTTAAAACTAAATAAAAAAAAACTCCTAACAACTATTTTACGTAACAATATCTATAAACGCTCAGTTATATCTTCTTATAATTATAAATCGATATCGTCGTTAATATAGCTAATTTTTACTTTTAGGAACAAACCCAACTGGTATAGTTAACTATTTAGTTAAACGAGTCGTTACATTATTACTGTTTATATTAATATATATTAATATATATAACTTTTGTTTAATATTTTAAAAAATTGTTACTTATTTTTATTTTATAGAGTTTATTTTTGACTGATTTTTTTAAACTTTAGTAGAATAAAAAAATTTTAAATTTATCGTTTATATCGAATTATATAATAATTTGTCGGAAATTTACTATATAAATTAAAGTTGCTTTTTTTTACGTAAATTTTAAAAGTTTTTGCTAAATTTCCTTTTTTTTTTTAAGGTCAAAATATAGAAACTTAAAATTATACTTCGAAATTTTTAAAAGATAAAAATATAAAAACGATTTTTAGCTTTTATTATATTTTAGCTTTTTTTATTATATTAGTAAAATATTATTTAAATTATATTAAAGCTTTTTTTTTAAAAAAAATAACGCTATATAAATAATACGTTTAATATCGTTATTAAAACTTAAAATATAATATTTTTAATATATTTTAATTTAAATAAAAAAGCTATACGTATTTTTTAAAATTTCGTTAAAAAACTTTGGTTTATTTATTTTTAAATATCGGCTTTTTCTAATAAAGATATTAATAATATTTTTAGCTATTTAAAATATTTTAATTTATTTTTTTAATTATTAAATATAGATTCGATATATATTTATATTATTATTATTTATTTTAACTTATTTTTTTAATTATTTTTTAAAATTATATATTTTATTAACTAAATTATCGTATTTTTTTTTAATAACTCAAAAATTAGCTTTACTTTTATTATTTTAATCTATTTTTTTAACAAAATTTTATTATATTAAAAATAAAAAGCTTTAAATTTTAAATATATTATTTAATTATTATCGAAATAGCTAATTAAACAAAAATTATTAAAATATAACAATTTATTTAACTAATAGTTATTTATACTAGTTAAATTTGTTTTTAAAAATAAAAATTAACTATATTAACGATAAAATAAATTTATAGCTATAAATAAATATAACTAAATATTTATAAAAAAATATTATATAAAATAGTCGTTAAAAGGTTATTTTTATTTAATTTTAAAAAAATAGTAAATATTTAAATTAATAATTAAATAAAAAAATAACTAAAAATATAAAAAACGCTATAGACTTATATATTTAATTTTTTCTCTTAATAATATTATAATTACCTTCTATTTTTATAGTAATCTATAGTCGCTATTTACGCCTAGGTGAGCAGTGATCGCGGGTTTACTCGATTACTCCTAGTGACCGGGTGATCTTGTTTTATAATTCTTGCATAATCCTTCTGTTATTGCATATATAAGTATACGTTGTGTCCCATATACACCAGGCCGATCCATTGGGCCTGCTGGTCTGTTGGTTTGTAACACCTGCCATATTCTTGTTGCAGCATGATAACACTTCCAAGAATAATGCAGAGACAAACTTCGATGCTTTACTAGCCGATCGAAGCTTAGCTCTCCCGCAGTGGTGACAGAGAGTAGCACGGCGGGCAGCCTATGATGCTGTCGTTCTCATATTGTTGAGCCGCGATGACTACAAAGCAAACACTTTTATGGTCTTCATAGTGGAATGGATGACGAAAAAGCCCTTTTTTAAGCAGCTGCGGAGATGAGATAACGGGCTTCTGATCACGTTACCTTCATTTCTGGACGCGAAGAGCGAACTCCCCATTAGAAAGACAAGTTGGTCATTAAAGAAGTCCACGGAGTTTCCTAATTACTGCGGTATGCGGTGCAAGGTCTAAAGTGCACCAAGAAGCAAGAAATCATAAGAGCGTAGGTAATGTTTTCTTGAAGATGGAGAAAGTTGAATATGCTTGTTTCTCCTATTTAGTTAGCATAGGGCATACGCGTTCTAAGAAGATATGGAATATGCTGGTAGACAGTGAGTCAAAAAAACTGATTGAACATCTCAATGCCGAAATGATTCAAGTCTGATAATGATAATGAAAAGGGTCGGATCATACAAACAGGGGAGCGAAGCTAAACGTGTCTCCTTCACAAGTGGCATATACTAGCTTGGATATTGAGTCGTCTTTGAAAGCGGTCTTCACATAAGTGGTCGAGTCAGGCTCTAAGCCCGTACCTATAAACTCAATTTGCTGAGACGGTCGGATCAGCTTCTATGGCATGTTCCAAAATATTTAGTCAAGAACAAATGCAAGGGAGGCGTCGCAAGGGGGAGCCAATTTTGTATTTTGAAAAAGAACGGAAGAGGCTGACGTTAGATGGTGCGAAAGAGAAGTAGGAGTTGAAAGATAGATGATGGCCTAAGTAGGAGCGGGCGGTGTCTGATGGCTTTTCACGTGATGCACACACATTTGTCTCATCAGAAGGAGATAGGTGATTTTCCCGCCTCTTTCTTACCATGATTATCTGTGCTAGTGACAGAATACATCAGATAGTACGGTGGTTCATAGATATTTCATTGACTCTTGCCTTGTCTTAGACGCTACGAAACAACAGGTACTACCTAATCTATCACTTTGAGGTCAGGAATTCTTATTCTAAGTGATAACTTCTGAAAACTTGTTGCATGAGCCTCAATCTTGTCCCATACGCGTTGCAAAGCATATTTCTCACGGCCACCATATGTACTCAAGCCTCAGATTTTCGATTCTTTAGCCTGCGACACTCGGAAGCCGTCTGCGAGGCATTCAGACCGGGGTCTATCGAATCAGTCACTGATCATCATTGGCTCTTTTTCCTTGTTATTAAACGAGATCTGAACATGACCCAGGCATACTATTTCCTCATTTCTCTAGAGGTACGCTCCAGAGACCTCCCCAATAGGTCTGGTGCGCCCGTCGGCCGCTGACGTACAGCCTTCCTTTCCAGGAAGGCACGACCCTTTATCGCTCACCCAAACCCATCCTTCCGAGGAAAGAACACGGCGGTATCACCCTATCATCTCGCTGACAGTGCCCACTCGCCCTGAACGCCAGGCTATAGATCGGAAAAGCGGTTGGTCTGGCAACAAATGGTAAGTTGGCTTAGCGGTATCGCGCTCCGTTCCCGATCCCCAATTCTGTGATGACAACAACCTGCTACCCAGCTCCCGACTGCAGAGTTGCTAACAATCAATCCAATCAATCTCAGTGTCACGGATTGATTGATTGTTAGAAAACCAGGTCGCGGCTTGATTGGATTGATTGTTAGGGCTTCTACCTACGGATTGGATTGTTCAGATTGATTGGCTTGATAGGATTGATTAATAAACTATTTATAAGCGCCGAGTTACGGAACGATATTTTTAATTTAATATATTATAAACTCCTCACTCGGTTTAGGCAATAGCCAAGCGTTGGCGGTCTTATAAAGCTGGAGTTCTATTTTTTTCCAAGACCGCAGACTTTATAAAGCGTTTATTAGATCAAGTTATATATATAATCGCCGGACCTTAAATATATCTCCAAGTTTATTAAACATCCTCTTGTAGTTAATTGCAAAAGTTGGGATATATAAAATATTTATAGCAAAACGTAAAAAGATAAGATATTATGCTTCTTTTATTAACTAATATTTAATAAAGTTATCTATAAAATCATAAATTTTTCCTAAAAGAAGCTTAGCTTTTTAATATTTATATTTGTCGTCGATATTTATAGGTAATTTAATTTTTTTTATTATAGCTTTGATAAAATCCAATCGACTATTTATATAAGCTATACGTTGTTTTTTAAATGGAGGAATAAATACGTTAAAAGATCTTTTCTATGCCTTTTTATTTTTTCGGGATTTCTATAACTTGTTAAAACTTTGGTTTAGGTCTTTAATCTAGCTTTTACAAAAATAAAGCTTAATAATATTATCGTAATTATTGGGTACCTTCTACGTAATATTAACGAAATTTTTATATATAAAATAAAGGCAGTAAGCGACATAATAAACCGCCGATTTATTAAGTTTACTATAATATTTGTCGATTTTTAAATAAATAGCGTTGAAATTAATAAATAAATAATCTTTCGGCGTATCGTTATTTTCGTAATTTATTTCTCGAAGCTAATCCCGGAGCTTTTATAGATAGTTAAAAAGCTAGTCGAATATTGAAATAACCTCCTAAATTGTTTTATAAATGCCGGCTTTACTATAGTTTTTTATAAAAACCGTAGCTTTTTTAAAAGATATAAAAAGGTATTTATATTCGACAATCGTAGCCTAATTATAAATAATAAATCTCCTTTTTTAAATAAATAACCTAGGCTTTTTTTTTTCGTTTTGTTATTATAGTTAAAGTTTATGCCGAGAACTGGCTGCTTTATAGTTATATTTTTTAATTTTATAGGCGATATAGTTATTAAACAGGTTTCGAAATTCGATTATTTTTATAAAATAATTATAATAAATATTCTACTTAGTCTATATTAGTTTAATAGGCTCTTTTAGCTAAAACTATTTATTAAGGTAGGTAGCTTCGTTATACTAGAATCTATTTAAAAGTTTTCGGGTTTGTAGTATATAAATAAATACTAGAATATCTAGCAGAACTGCGATTGGGCCGGTTTATCTCTATTTTTCTATAAATTACTCTTTATTTTGAAAATTCTCGGCAAAGTTTTCAAACGCCTCGTAGTTTTTGCTAAAAATAATTTGCTATGCTTTAAAATTCAAAATATAATAAATATAACGTAGCCGGTGCTATTATAAGTTAAAATTAAATTTGTTTATTAATATATCGATTATTATATCGTTACTTACTACGTTATCGAAAATAAAATATCCTAGTTATTATTATATAATTTTAAATATTTAAAACGTAATATTTATAATAAATATAATATTAGTACTTAAATATTAATTAAAAAGTATAAAAAATCTAAAAACGTAATTTTAGAAAATATTAGCGTTATTTAGATAATATATATAAATCTCCGTAAAAGTACGTTTATTACTTATCGAAGTCTAGTTATTAAATATTATATAAATATTAGACCAAGCTTTTTTGAAATAATTAATTATAGCTAGTAAATATACGTTATATTTAGAAACGATATAATTACGGAAAAACTAGTAGTTTTTCTAAAAATATAACTTAATTAAAAAATTAGCTTTAAATATTATATTTCGAAAAGCTGGCGATTTAATAACGTAAAAGAATTAATTAGTAGCAACTATTTAGTTTTATATTATTTAAAGGAAATTATTATAAAAAAAGAACTAGGTAATAATATTAGTTATATTTTGTAATATATTAAATTTTTAAAATTGCTATATATAAACGAAAATCGATATATATTTCTATATATATCGGAGCTAAATTATATCGTTTTTATTATATTCGTGGCTTTTTTTCGATTACTCGAGATATCTAGCGATTATCGACGTTAATCGTTTAACTTTATAAAGCCTTCCTGCTATACGATATTAATAGTAATATTTATAAAGCTAATATAACGCGTTTTGCTAGTAATGCCAAACCTGCTATTCGTGAAAGAAAACCCAGCTTTTGTGGCTTCGGTAAGCTTTGTATACGAGCGTTTAAAGTTCTAAAACGCGTTCTTATTCGAGTCCGTCGTATTATAAATCGTAGGCGGAAGGTTCTAAAGCTACGCTTAATTTGTTGTATTAGGTCTTAATAGTATAATAAGACGTAGACGCTTTGTTGGCGTTTCTATTATCTGCTTAAGAAGCAGCAGGCTAAAGATAGTAACCTATTTCTGCTCTATATTGAAGATTAAATTTAGCTGGCAAATAGCCAAAGCACAACTATTCGATACGGTTTCGGAAATAGGGAACAACAAGATAAAACCCGTTATATAACCGATATATCCAACTCTATAGCACCGTATATAAAGCTATCGCCAAAATCGAAAAGACGCAATTCTCCCAAAGTATTAATCTTAACAAGCCAATCCAATTAATCTGACATTTTGAAATTAATTGATTGCTAAATTTCACGGCTTCAGCTTGATTGATTGATTGATTAGTAATCAATCCTAACAATCAATCTTCCAATCTGGCTTGATTGTTAGCAACTCTGCCCGACTGAACATGAGCGAAAGCAATGAGCCTCGCCATGTGATAACGTCACATGAACATCTGAGAATATTTATTAACAAATGCATTTGTACTTCCAGTTCTCTTCTTTTTGCTAATATGATGTGTTGTTAAGTTTTTTTTTTGGTGAGAGAAGCATGCAATCACACAGCGCACATACGATTGGGGTCGGGGGTTCAAATCAGGGGATGGATATTCCACTCACCTTTTTTCTTTTTTCCCTTTCTTTTTCTGACTGTAGGATTGATGAACACGAAGCAGCTCATAATTGAATATGAAAAAGTGCTTGGGAGGAATGATGAATGGCCGTTCGCGTTATGTCGCTTTATATTTCCCGGGACCACACTAAAATCGCGCCAGCGGCATACTGACCCTGCGCTAGTTCGGCAGTGTGAGAATAATAGTAGCTTGTCCATGATTTGGGTTCATCGCTAGTCCCAGCGCCATTGATTGTTGATTTTCCTATCCACGAACCACTCCTCACATGTCCGCTTGGGCTTAGAGCAGGCGAAATAATATCTTCCAGTCATGAGATTTTTATCAGTGTGCGCCACTCACAGCCGGTCACACTTTAACTCCGGTTCGGCTGAAAAGTGTCGCATCAGCAGACTAAGCCTTTCTGTGGTGTATAGACGCAGTCTTTTATCACATCATGTAAAAACTATAATGCTTCACCATCTCGCTCATTAGTAAGCCTGTTAAAGTAAAGTTTTGCTCGGCTTTCGTTGCTCTAGGGACCATAGCATGCTGTTATCGCTGGGTTTCAGGCTCGATATATGATCTTTCGATAGTTTTCAAGATATCAGCCACACCAATGCAAACTGAATGATTCAAAATCAACCTACAAGGAAGCGAAATTGGGGCACACATGTATATAGACGCTACAGACATAGCTACTCGGATCGCGGAGTAGTGATCAAGACTTCGATAACAATGACTGCAGCTAGCATGTTGGCGGCTTTCTATGTTTCAACCCCCACTGCAATATACGACAAGACTAAAGAAACTTTTTTGTCATGTGTCGCTGCTTGAAAGGTCGGAGTAATCATTACCTACATATGTAAATATGGAGTTTTATGGTGAAAGTGTCAGATGACGACACGTGACCGAGTCTCGTATCCAATCCAATGAGCGTCTATATAAATAGCCTGGTATGTCCACGTAAGCGCAAGACATGCATGAAAATCTTTTCGAATACACCCGCCATATACTACATAGCAACACAAGGATGACGCTATCTCGCACTACTTCAACAGAACCGAGGGCAGTATAGGTATCGCCCTTGCACGTTTCAGAGCGCGTCTCTCCAGAATTGCAATATCCTCACAATTGCGATTTGTTGAAGTAGATCTAATCAGCCAAGGATGGACCACTCCAGTATGGACGATTCCGAAATGTGCGACATAGAAGTCAAAGGTAGCGACACAGAAATGGTCGACTTCGAAGTGGAAGGCATGGGGACAGAAAGAGACGTCACGAAAAGATACGAGATAAAATCGGACGAGGCCGACACCGACGAGAGGGAAGATGACGATTCCAGAAACACCCTGCGACAAATCATTTCATGCCGTGAAAAGTCTATCGCTTCGATCCTTTGCGATATTCAGGATTACCAATGCCAAGAGTCACAAAAACACTGTCTTCGCTTTCTCGAAAACCTTGAATGTTTTTATTTTGATGAACCGAGGAGCACATTCAAACGAAGTTGGATTAATGCATTCGAAGAACGAATGTATGTTGCATTATCATACACTTGGAATCCATGTGACGAAGAAGACGCAAGTGCCGGAGCGTTTTTGATCGAGTCGAGACCAAGACGAAGACGAAAATCTTATCCCTCGCCGGTGCGAAATTGTGTATTTGAGCGGATTTTGAAATATATGGAAATAATGGACGTCACCTTACTATGGATTGATAGACATAGTATTCCGCAAAAGATCTGTACGTCGACCTGCAACTCAATATTCTGTGACCATAAAGCACGTCACAGTAAGGAAGCCGGCCTGCGGTGTATGGACCGAGTTTATAGACAGAGCGAACATCCCGTGGCGCTGCTGGGCCGACCAATCGAGTCCCATTGGGATCTAGCGATTCTTTATAAGATCCTTAGAGGAAAATTCACCGCCATATCTGATGTTGAACGTCGATATCAGCTCTTAGACAGGATAGATTATCAAGAGGCGAAAAAGGTATTGAAACTATTGCTTGCGATCACTGATGACGCCTGGTGGCAACGGGCTTGGATATTCCAGGAGAGCTACAAGGGAGGCAATGCAATGACCTTGCTCATTAGCCATCCTCGATTTTTGGAAGATCAAAAAAGAGATTATGAAACCTTTGGGGACATCTCGGGCGAGCTATGCGTCAACTCGCAACGCTTTTCTATACAGACGACAAAATTTTGCCTGGCATTCCGGTCTACTTTCAACCAAACACGGCAGAATAAAGACATGGTCGATTCGATATTAAACAAGGCGGGAAGATACACGATGCTGTTAGAAGAGTCACGAACCATGACGCCTCAAATCATATCTGACGTCGAAGGTCGAGGCGTTAAGCAAGTTTGGGATCGCTTAGCCATTGTGGGCAACTGTTGTAGTTTCCCGGTTCGCATGGACATTGAGAGGCTACAAGAAAATGGACAGAGCCTTAGCCTGTCAATGTTGGCCATGTGCCTTTTGAACGGCGAGATGCTAGATAATCGTCCATTCAAGCACCACAGAGAGCTTGATATGACTGTCTCTGAATTTCTGAAGGACCGATCCTTCAAGGAAATTCCCTCTCCACTTGAGCAGCACAGCCTTACATTCAATAAGGGTTGTCGATTTACCGATGTAAGATTCGACGAAAGCGGTATTATAACCAAGGGACATTTATGGACACTTGGCCCTATTATCCGGACTTCCCGTTTTAGCCATCGACTGCCATGGGTGCGAAGTGTGAAAGGAGATTTGGATATTTCCCAACACTGGTATCTCAGTCGGCTTTCCCAGGAGCTCGACAAGGTCCCTAAGAGCAAGGTCCTTGCACGACATATAACGGATTACTTGAGGAAAGATGCGAGTGGTAATGCACCCTTCCAGGTTGGTGAGAACTATATGCTCATGATGTTAGAGGAGCTCTGCTACGCCATCGAAAACGGGGAGACATTGATTCTAGGAAGCCTCAATGGATCAGAGGAATGCATGGCTATCTTTATTTGGGAAGGAAATCGTAATCCAGGACTAATCTTTACGTCTACGCAGCCTAAGAACCCTAACTTCGGGAGCTACGAGGCCAATGATACACATCGCCATGTTTCTATCGAGGTTGAAATAGCACCTAGGGCAGGATATTCGAATGAACATCTGCCACATTTGTATGTCAAACGATGGGTACCTGGCGTTTGTTTCTTTGTGGGATGCCCACGGGAGAACGTTGTTTTTCCTTGGCCAGCAGTATTGAAGAAAACTGGCGGGTGAAACGTAACAGGGTACATGCACATCCATTCAGCTTTACACCCCATTAGCAGACCCCCTTGTGTCGCTCATTTGCTGTCATTGTGCTAACTGCCCACCAAGTGCCTGGTACTCATAACAATGTGACTATTTCTGGCTCCAGTCTCTCAAAAGCGCTGTCCACCGCTAGATCACCGTCAAACTCATATAGCGACAGAGGTCCTGTGGCCTGAATATCGACTGGAGTTGGCCCTCTCATACCCCCCTCAGTCTCATTCCTTGCCTCGGCCTCTCCCCAGTAACGTGCCACATGATCCCACATGCGATCCCAAACAACGTCAGCCTCTTCCTTCTGGCCAGTGCTTAGCCGGTAACGCATCTGTAACGCGCACCGACCGGAGAAAGAGATATGCCCTACTCGCCGAAACGTGCCCGGTGATTCTGCCGGCTCAAGAAGCAGACACTGTAGGACGCGGTCGTCATGGGCAGTTTTCTGCGTCACGGAAATAAAAAGGCAATGATATTCGACCGGCCCAAGTCCGTGAAACCAATCGGCCATTTCGCCGAATTGATGATCACCACTAGGCCCGTAGCCAATGTCGCGATCCAATAGCCCATCCACGTAGAGATGGCGAAATTTCAGCCCGTCATCGAGTTGCATGAAGCTCTCGTAGGCATCTCCGGCAGGGTCGTCAGGCAGAATTTCCTCCATGATCGAGGTGATGCGGCGCACATAGCCGTACATATGAATGCGCGCTTTTGTTACCTCGCCATATTGGTCGGCTTTGTGTTTGTACTCCGCTAGAGTTCTCACTACATCCGCCACATAAAACGAGTCCTCCACTGTAGAGGGTTCAACGGGTCCGGCACACGACACCCATGACCATGATGGCGCGCCCGATTCGGTGGGTGGTGGACGGGACCGGGGTCGTTCTGCCCTGGGCACCGTCCACAGCAGAGCACGCGGTAGTTGGGAGAGCCAAACGCCAGTGACGTAGGTGTCCTCCCGACAGCGAGACCCAAAGTGCCGGGCGATCCCCGAGAATGCGGGAAGCTTGTCAGACTGGTATGTAAGCTTGCAACGAGAGTAGTCCTTGCATACGACATTCCACTCAAGCATAAGATAAGGATCGTCGGTGAGGGAGCCGGTATGTCACGTAGGTCTTCTATAATGCTGACTAAGCTACCCGGGGGTTACATCTACCTCTAGTGCTTACCTCTCCACTCCAAACCTTCTATCTATATACACATCTTACGTTAGATTAGCTTTATTTAAAATATAGGTCTTGATATTATTTTGCTTCTAAAGCTGTACTTCGTAAAACTACGTAGTTAATTACTACTATATAGTAGCTAGCAATTATTAGCAAGGCGTTTTTAATCGCCTCGTTATTAATCGACCGCCCGGAGCTAGAATCGAAGGAAGTTCGAAAATACCATTTTTAGATATAAACTAATTTAAGCCTCGATATTATTAAAAATAAATTAGCTTAGTTTTTATTAATTGTTAAATTTTTTATTTTTAATATATATTAAATATTTAAATTAATAAAATCTAATTATTTAATTAATAAATTTTATATATATATATATTATTTTTGCCTATTTTTAAATAAAAATAAATTTTATTTAATTTTATTAATATTAATATATTAGATTATTTTTTAAATATTAATTATTTGTTTTTTTTTATTTTTTTTATCTATTTAGCTATTTTATAGCTAAAAAAAAGAAAAATAATTAATTTAAAAACGTATAAAAAAATTTATATCCGATTTAATTTATAATTTTAAAAAAATTTAAACAAAAAAATAAATATTATAATAATCTAAATTTTTACTATATTTAAATTAATATTAAAATTAAAATTTATTTTAATAATTATTACTAGCTAGTTTTTTTTTTTTTTTTTTTTTTATCGTTAAATAAACTTAATTTTATATTATTTTTTCTTATAGTTATTATTATTTAAATATTATTAAAATTTGTTTTATTTTTTTTAAAACTAAATTTAAAAACTTTTTTATTGGAATTTTTAAAAAAAAATTAGCAATAATTTTAAACCTTTTTAGCAATTTTTTTAGTAATTTTTAATAATAAATTATAAAAATTATGTTAATTTATATATCGATTTAATATATAAAAAAAAAACCTAGTTTTTATTTTAGCTTTAATATTAGCTTTTTTTTTATTTTAAATAAATAATATTAATAATTATTTTTATATAGTTTAAATTTTTATTTTTTATTAAATAATTATTTTTTTAAAACTTATTTAATAAAAACGTTTTAAATAAAAACTATTTAAATAAAAAATATTAACCCGTTTAATTATTAAAACTAGATTATTTATAATTAAAAAACTAGCTAAATTTAGCTATTTTATTTATATAAAATTTTTTTTAATATTAAATTAAGAAATTATATTAGTTTAATTTTTTATATTAGCTTAATTTTTTATATTAATATAATTTTTAGTTTTAATTTATTAATATCGATTTTTAATATTTTAATATTATTAAATTTAATTTAAAAAATCTATTTTTTAACTATTATAAATTTAATTATAAAAGCTAGTTTTATTTTTAAATTTTTTTATAGTTTTATTTTTAATTTATTATATTTATTTAGATTTATTAAAAAATTAATTTAATTTATTTTATATTTATAAAAATCTACTTTTTTTAAATTTATTTTAGTTATTTTTTTTCTATTTTAATAATATATTTAATATTTTATTAAATATATATAATATTATATTAATTAGCTAGTTTTTAAATTTGTTAATTTTTTAAATTTAATATATTATAATTAATGTTAAATTTATTTTTAAAAATAGAAAAATTATTTAATAAATTATATTTATATTTAATTAAAAAATTGCTAATAAATCTATCTTTTTTTATAATTTATTTTATATTTAGATTTATAATAAAAAAAAAAGAGTTTTAAAAAGATTTATTTAATTTTATTTTATATTAAACTATATTTAAAATATTGCTATATTTTTTCTTTTAGTTAAAAAAATAGATTATAAAAAATATTTTAGTTTAATTATATATATAATTTAAAAAATTTAAAAAAATATCGAACTATTTTTTATTATTTGTTAAAATTTAAAAAAGATTTTAAAATAACTTAAATTTATAATCGTTTATTTTAGTTTATAAATCTAGAACGTTTAAAATAAATATTTATTAATTTTATAAATAATTTTTAATATAAAACAAATTTTAATAATAAATTTAAAAAAACTTTTTTTAAATAAATTTAACTAAAAAATATAGTTATTATTTAATATTATAATATTTTTTATTATTATATTATTTAGTTTTAAAAAATTAGTTAATTTTATAATATTTAAAAATATAATAACCGATTTTAAAATAAACTTTATTATTAAAATAGTAATTTTTATAATATTTATAAGAATTTTTATAATAATATTTATAATATTTAATAATATAATAATTTATATAAATAAAATTTTTATTATAATAATAATTTATATAATAAAAATTATTATCGATGTATTTTTATTAAATTATATATTAATAGTTTTTAAAGCTATAGTTATAATTTTAAATAAAATTATAAACTTAATTATTTCGTTTTTAAAAATAAAAAACTAGCGTTTTTATATATTAACTTTTTGTAAATTTTCTATAATTATTATAAAAATAAAACTATAAAATATAATTTTTATTTAAATTTATTAAAAAATAAAGATTTTTTTAGTTATAAATAGTAAAAAATTGTTATTTTTTTTTTGCCGATAAGAATTATTTAATAATTTTAACAACTTTTTAAAAGCTTTTAAAGAAAAATTTATTAAAAATTCGAAAACTATTTTTAAATAAACCGAAAAATAAATTTATAGTTTTATTATTAAAAATTTTATACTAATTAATTAATATATTAATAAAAAAGCTATTTTATATATTAAAATTAGTTTTGATAATAAAAATTTATAAATTCGATATATTTATAAAAATTTAGATTTTTTTTTTAAAAATATAATCAAATTAAATAAAAATAAAATTAATACTATAATTTAATTTTATAAAAAAATTATTAAAAAAAAACATAAAATTTATCGTAATTAATAACGTAATTAAATTTAAAAAATTAAATAAAAACAGCAAATAAAAGATTTAAAAAAAAAGCTTGCTAAAAATTAAACTTTTCGGAATAATAATAATTAGTTTAATCGTTAAAATTTTAATAAAAATAATCGTAATTATTATAACTATAATAATTAAAATAATTATAATTATTATAATAATTATAATAATTAAAATAACTATAATTAATAATAAAATTAAAATAATTATATTATTTCTATTTTTTAATTAAAATTTAAGTAGTTTTAAAAATAAAAACTAGATTTTTGATTTTTTTAAAATAATAAATTCGATAAATTTTATAATAATAATAAGCTTAAAAATAAATAGTTTTTTAAAACTAATAATAATTTATATTATAAAAACTAATTTAATAAAAATAATAACGAAAAATTTAAATAATATATATATTTTTAAAATAAAAATAGTAAATTTTAGTTTAATATTTATATTAAAGAATTTAAAATTAAAATTAAAGCTATAATTATTAATAAACAAAAAATTTTAAAAAATATAAATATAAACAATTTTTATTTATTAAACGTTTTTAAATTAAATTAGCTATAATAAAATAATAATATTAATAATAATAAAAATAATAATAATTAGTTTTTATTTATAAAAAAAAAAAAAAATAAACGTTATAAAAAAATATTTTACTAGTTTTAACTAAATAATAGAAATTTTTTAAATTTAGTAATAATATTATTAATAATATAATTAATTTTATATATTTAATTACTAAAATATTTAAATTAGTCAAATTTAATTTAAATAATAATATTATTTTTAATATTATATTTTTTTTAATATTATATTTTTTTAATTAATAATAATAATATAGTTTTTAAATTATATATTATATCGGTTTTAAATAAAAAAAACTAATATATTAAAAATATTATTATTATTATAGAAATTTTTAAATAAATTTATTATTTTTATAATTTTAGACGATATTTTATAAAATATTAAGCTTTAAGAATTATTTTTTAAAAAAAAGCCGAAATATCGAAAAAAAATATATATATATATATATATATATTATCGAAAAATAATAGTATAAATAAAAAAGCTACTTTTATTTTAAAATTATTATATATATTTTAAAAAATTTTTATAAAATTTATTTCGATATATATTTTTTTTCTTTTTTATTTTTATATATTTTATATAATAAAATATATAGCAAATATTTAAAGATTTTTTTTAATAAAAAATTTATTTTTAATAAAATAGGGAAAGGTTTTTAAATTATCTAAATAGTAAATTTATTTATTAATTTTTTAAATTAAAATAAAAAACTATAAATTAAAATTAAACGTTTCTATTTAGTTAACTAGTTTTATTATTCGATAATTTTTAGTATATTTTTTTTATATAAATATTAATTATATATTAAATAAAATAACTTAAATTAAAACGACAAAATTATTATTGCCGATTTTAAAAAAACAATTTAAATTTATAATATAATTTAAAAAAAAAAAAACTATATAAAAAAACTGAAATTTCGATTAAAATAGTAAAAAACTATAAAATATTACTAAAATATAGAATAGTTTTAAAAATTAAATATTTTAATATATTATTAACCGTTAATAGCTATTTTATCGAAAAGATTTTTCGTTTTGATTTTATTTTCGAATTTTTTAGTTTATTAAAAAATAGAATATTATTAAAATAAAATAAAAATTATAAATTTATTAATTTTAGTTTTTTACTAATTATAATTTATAAAAACTAAATTATAAATATATTATTTAAAATTTTCGATACAAAATATATCGATATAAAAAGAGTTTTTATAGCTAATTTAAAAATTACGCCAAAAATAATGCTATTTAATAATATTTTAAATATATATAAATTTAAAAATAAAAACAAAAATAATAACGATAAATATAAATATAAATATTTTTTCTATTTATTTAATTTTCTAAAATTTAAAATTTATATTTCTAACAACGAGCTAAAATATATATATATTTATATTTTAATAATTATTAAAAAATATAGCCAGCTATTTTATAAAAAACTAGGTAAATTTAATAACGATATCGAAATACTAATTAATTAAGTCGAAAATGCCGATTTTTTAAATTTTACTTAAAAATTTTATTTAATATTTCGAAAAAATTTCAAAGCTATAGATAATATTTTAAATTTTCTAATAAAAACTAAAATAATCGAGAAAGTTTTTTTAAATTATTTATATTTAATAATTTTTTTTATTTTTATAATTTAGCAAAATAAAAAACTTTACGTAGTTATCGATTTACAACGTTTTAATATTAAAATTATTAACGATATATATTTATTACTGAAAATTGAAAATATTTTAATAATATTTTATAGTTTAACCGTTTTTATTATTATAGATATTATAAAAAGTTTTTTTTAATAGCTAATTTATTTTAAATATAAATATAAAATGGCTTTTGTATTTTTTTATTAAAGTTATAAAATATTTATAATTACTACGATAAAGTTTAAAAATTTGCCCTTTTTTTTTTAATATTAAATAAAATATATATTATAAATTTATTGTTAACAATTTGTCCTAGTTTATATTAACGATATTATTATTTTTTTCTAAAATATTAAAAAATACGTTAAATATTTTGATATTATATTTATATTATTAAAAAATTTAAGTTATATTTTATTATTTTTTAAATATTATTTTATTTAATATAGTTTATAAATATTTAAATATTAAATTTTTAAATTAAATATAAAAACGATAAAAAAAAAAATCGTAACTATCTTTTAGTTAGCAGTTTTAAAAACGTTAGAAAATTTAAAATATAATATTAGTTTTATAAATTTCTATCGTTAATATATTTATAATTTTTCCTATATTATAACGTTTATTAATAAAATTAAAATTTTAGCTTTTAAAATTTATAATAAAAAAGCAAATCTAGGAAAACTAAAATTTACTTATTTATACCGGCTATTACTAGTTATAACGACCCGTCTAACCAAATGGTTAACCGTGCCAATTGGGTTTGTTCCTAAAGGTAAGGGTTAGCTGTACCAACGACGATGTCGACTCACAACTGTAAGAGGATATAGCTGAGCGTTCAGGTGATGTCACGTAGAATAGTCGTCAGAAGTTTTCTCCCATTCAATTCCAAGAAGGTAAAGAATACTTAAATTGATAACTGAGTGAAAGGGTTACTAGAAGCAGAAGAAATGCTATAGACTATATATTTCTAATCCTTCCCTCAATATTTCTCTAAATCACTAATCCGTACTAATCCAACTCACAGATCATCGTAGTGAGCCACTGATCTGGATCATGGATCAGTTACTGATCCTCTGATCCAAGGTCACGTGACTTCCTTGCCTAAACCCTCCATCTAGGCGTATGTAAGTATCCATAGGGTCCCACACACACCAGGCCGGGTAATTGGTCCTGCTAGAATGTTGGTTTGTAACACTAGTTTTTTTATTTTTTAAATCCCTTATTTTTAATTAATAAAAAACTTCTATTTTAAATATCGAAAAGTATTAATATAAAAAAAACGTTAAATTGTATTATATATTAAAAATATATATTAAAAAAACTTAAAAAAAAGCAATTAAAATTTAAAATATATTAAAATAAAAATTAGCAAATATTATAGTTTTAATTTTTTTAAACTATATTAAGCTTTTTTATATTTGAATTAATATTAGTTATAAAAATAGTATAAATATAATTTTTATATAAAAATAGGAAAATAGCAAATTCTAATTTATATTTTTTTTATTTCGTTTTTTAAAATAGGCAAAGATTTAATTTAATATTTACAAAATTAAAACTTTCGGTTTTATTTAAGTTATAAAAAAATAAATATAATATTTTAATTATAGTAAAATTTTTATATATATTAATTACAATACTATTATATAATTATTTATTAAAAAACCGGAATTTTTAAAAAATATTAGCAAGTTTATAAATTAGAGGTTATTTTTATTTAAATATACTAATTAAATTAAAATTATTTATATTTTTAGCAAAATTTTTATAAACATAAATATTTTGTTAAAATTTAAAAAAATTATAGCTTTTAGAAAGTTAAACGAAAAAAATATTACAATAATAAAATCTAATTTCGATATTACCGTAATTCCGTTTATAATTTTAATAATTACATATATTTAAGTTTAAAAAAAAACTGTTTATTTAAAAAAAATCGTTTAAAATTATATAGAAATTATTATTAAAAAAATGGTTTTTTAGAAAAATACGGTACCCAGATTTAAAAAGCAACAAGAAATTGATTAAATAAATAATAAAATTGCTAAATATATTAAAAATGTTAATTATAAAATTATAAATATTTAGATAAAAATTTACCCGGAAAAATTCGACAAAATAATAATATTATAATTATATATTATAAACGATATATATAATAATATAATTAAAATATTAAAATAAAATCGATATTTTTAGCAAATTTATTAATATTTATTTTAGCAATTTAAAAATCTAATAGTAAATTTTAAAGGTTTTTTTATAATAGTATATTTTTTTAAATTAACCTTATTTTTAAGCTTTTTTATATAATAATAAATAATTATAAAAAACTAGCTATTTTAGTTAAATTTAAAAATAGAGTTTTTTATATATATTATAATAATCGAGTATATATTAAAATATATCGTATTTATTAATATTTACGAAAAGTTGCTTATTTTTATTAAATATAATATTATATTTAGGAATATATTAAAATCTATTTTGTTTATTATATAGTTAAGCTGTTTTATATTCCTAAATTTAATTATTTTTAATTAATAGATAGGTTAATTATATTTTTTATAATATTATATTTAAATTTTGTCGTAAACTTGCTAAATTTAATAAATAAAAATAATACAATTTTATTAATAATTAATAAAATTTTTAATACTATTAAATATATTATTAGTAAAAATTTCTATATAGTTAAAAATTAAGTAGATCGATATATATATTATATATATATAAATTAAAAACTTTTAAATAGTTTTATTTTAGATATAAATTTTAAATTTACCGGCGATTTTTAGATAAAATTATATAAAATAAAAAATATTAAAATATAAATATCGAAAGCTTATTATTAATCCGTTAATAAATATATTAAAAAAGCTATTTAAATTTTTATTTTTATTTTTATTTTATAAATAGTTTTTAAAATTTAGTATTATATTTTTAATTAAAAAAACTATATAATATATATTATATATTACTTAAATATGTTTATTTCGTTTATTATTTAACAAATTCTTTTTATTATATTTTATAAATAAAAGCTTAAATTTTTTTTATTAATTAAAACTATATTATATTTAAATATAAAATATGCTATTTTATAATAAATTTTAAAATAAAAAGCAACAAATATAATAATTTATATATAAGCTAAAATAAAAATCGTTTATAATGTTAAATATATTCTATTTTTTTATTTAAAAAAAAATAATTTAATATATATTAAATTTATAAAATTAGGCAGCTTAAGATATTATTTTAATTATTAAACTAAATTTAGATTCTAAATCGTTGGCTTTTTCGAAATTAATAAAAAAATTAATAATTTAATATACTAAATTAAGCTATTTAGCTAGTTTAAATAAAATCTAAAAATTAATATTATATATTTAAAACTAGTATATATTAATAAATAATATTAATTATAGCTAGAAACTAATAAGATTATTTTAAAAAAAAAAACTAAAAAAAGGTTCTTTATAAACGAAATATTGGGGCATTTTTGTATAAAAAAAGCTAGCAATAAAAAACCTCGTTTTTATTACTAAATTTATTAGTATAATTACGATAAAACTATTTAAGAACTAGCAAAACTGTTGCAAAAAAACGTATTTTCGATTTTACAGTAATATTATAAAAAATATCTTGTTTTTTAACAATAAAAAAAAATATTAATAACTACGTTTATTTTAATAACAGAAATATTAGTAACTATTTTCTTTTTTTAACTAATTTTCTAACTTTATTTTTAAGCGATAAATTTGCTATATAATTTAAGAAAAGAATTATATATTATTTTTAAAAAACTTTTTTAAGCTTAACCTATTTATTTAATTTTAAATTATTTATACGAAAAACGTAAAAATATATCTAAATAACGAATTATTTTAATTTTTTTTTTAATAACGTTATTATTAACTAATTTAAATAAAAATAGTAATATTTTTTTTATTAAATTTAACTAAAATATTTAGTTTTATTTTGTATAGTATTATTAAATAAAGTAATAAAAAAAAATATTTTATAAAAAAGTATTTTTTCTAATTGTTATTTTTAAAAAAACGTACTAATATTAATATATGCTTTTTTTTTTAAAAGCTACTATATTGTAATATTAAATATCGATATAATTAATATATTTTGCTATTTATTATTTATATTACTTATATATAAATAAATAAATTATTCCTACTATTTTTATATTTTTCTAATATTTAATACTAAATTTTATTCCTATATTATTTTTATATTTTAAAATTAATTTTTTTATATATTATATATTATATTTAATATTTTATATTTTATATTTAGTTTTATTTTATATATAATCGTTTATTTATTTAAAATTTGCAATTTCGCATTTTTATTAAATAATTATTTTTATATTTACCGACTTTATAATAAATAAAATATTAAATTTCGTTATTAATTATTTTTATTAGCTTTGTTTTATTATTTTAATTAAAAAAACGTAAAACTATATCTTTTTATTTTATTACCTTTATTTAAATTAAAGCCGCTTTAGCTATTATTTTACCTAGCAAGATTTACGTTACTATTTTTAAATCTCTAGTTTAAACTAAAACTTTTGCTAAAAATACCCTAATTTTTTAAATAGCTTTTAAATATAAGTTTTTCAAAAAAATTACTATTGCTATTTAGTTTATTTAAACTTTTTAATTTGCTTAAATTCTTTAGTTTATTTAAATTTTTTAATTTATTTAAACTTTTTAATTTATTTAAATTCTTTAACTAATTTACGTAATTATTGCTAAATCTTTTCTTTTTTAACAAATTTAAAAATTAAAGTATTTTTTTTATTTTGTTAAAATTATTTAAAAAAAAATCTTTAATACTTTAGCTTAAACTTTTAAAACTTTTATTAAAATTTTTATTTAAACTTTTACTAAAACTATAATAAAGTTAGTTAAATCTACTATTTAATTTATTTAAATTATTATAAAAATTACCGAGTAATTTAATTTATTTATTAACGTTTTAATTATATTTAAAAATAAACGTAGATATAAAAAATAGAAAGCAAAAAAAATTTAGCAAAATTAAGCTGTTAATAATAATATTTTTATTTAGCTTTATAATAAATTATTAAATAATTTTAAGTTTATAATTAATAATATTTCTATTTAACTTTACAACAAATTATTTAATAATTTTTAGCTTATTATTAACGATAATTTTATTTAGCTTTATAATAAATTATTTAACGATTTTTAATTTATTATTAATAATATTTTTATTTAGTTTTATAATAAATTATTAAATAATTTAGAGCTTATAATTAATAATATTTCTATTTAATTTTATAACAATTTATTAAATAATATTTAATTTAATAATAATAAATAAATAAATAATATTTAATTTAGTAATAATAAATAGTTAACTAATATTTAGCTTAATAATAATAATTAATTAAATAATTTTTAGCCTACTAATAGTAAAGATAATTAATTTAATAGCAATTAAACTAGTAGTAATATTATTTAAAATATTTTTATAACTTTTAATTAGTAAAAGTTAAATTTTATTATCGATATTAAAGAAAATTCTTAATTAAATATAGTAATTATTATTGTTAATTAAAATCTAATTATAGCTTATTAGTTTAATAATAAAATCGGTAAAAAAGTTATTTTTGTTTAACGGTAAAACGACGATAAAATAATTATATTTCTATTTTAGTTAGTTAATTAAAAATATTTTATATAGATTTATTTTAAAAAAAATAATATTATAAAGCTTTAATTAATTTTATATATAGCTATAAATTATTTAAATAATTATATTTTAATATTAAAAAGAAATAAAAATATTTTTAAAATAAATATTTATATTATAATATATTTCGGCAAATTTATTTATTTTTTTATATAAATTATTTTTGTATAATATAAAATTAAATATAATAATGGTAAAACTTTTACAATAATTAAGTAATTTATAAATAATTATCTAGATTTTATTATTTTAAAAGTCGATAAAAAAAATGTTTATTTTTTGATAAAATTAGAATATTTTAAAAAAATAAAGTTTAAGTTTAAAAATATTTCTTTTAAAATATAATCTTTTACTATAAATAAAAAACTTTTCTATTTAAAAAATAGATTTATAGTTTTTAAACTATAATATATTTATAAAACTAATTTTAATTTATAGTTTAAATATATTTATATTTTTTATTTACGAAATAATAAAATATTAAAAATTACTACTTTTTTATTTAATTATAATAAAAATATTTATTTTATATTAAAAATATTTTAAAATATTTACGATAATTTTATAGATTTTTTAACGAAGCTTTATAAAAATTATTTTAATATAAATTTTATAAATTTAAAATAAATTATTAATTTTAATATATTTACAAAGCAAATTCTTATATATTAAGTTTTTAAAAACTATAAATAAATAGCTATTATAATATATTATAATATAACTATAAATTATTTATATAATTTAAGCAAAATAAAACGATTTATATTTATAAAATACTAAATTATTATTATAAAAATTTTTAGTAATTAGAAAAAAAGAAATTAGTATATTTTTATATTTTTTTTAATAAACAAGATTTAAAATAAATAAAATTTTATATAAAAAGATTAAATTTATTATATATAATTTAAAAATTTCGAGTAGTTTAAAATAAACCGGCTTAATTATAAAAAGGCCGATAAAAATAAAAAAAAGCAAATATTTAAATATATTATTTACGTAAATAAATTTGCAAAAAATGCTGCAAAAAATAAAAAAAAACGAAAAGGTTTTATAGCAACAAAAATATCCCGTATTATTTAGTAAAATAAAAATAATAATATTAATAGAAAAAACCATAAAATAAAATAAATTAATAATTTAATTTTATAATATAACGTTAAAAAAAACGAATCTCGTAGAAATAAAAAAAACAAAATTTAACAATATATTTATAATAAGCTAATTTTTTTTTATTAAACTATAATATAATAATAATTGTAAGTTTTATTTTATTACAAAAATAAAAAATTTCCTCGAAATTAAATAAAACCTTTTTAATAATATAAATTATTAATTAAAAAAATCTAAAATATCTAGTTAATTAAAAAAAAACGGACCAGCTTTTTTTAATAAGCTAAAAAATTTACTTTTAATTAATTTTATAAAAACAAAAAAAACCGATATTTTTAAATTATTTATAGATAAATTATAAATTACGATAATTATAAAATAAAATATTAGTAATTTTTTTATATAAATTTAATTAAAAACTAATAAAATCTAAGTCGTTAAAAACGATAAAAAATTATTTTTATATCGTAAAATAAAATAAATAATAAATTTTAATAAAAACGATAAAAAAATATATAATATATTAACTATTTTAATTTAATATATAATATAAAATATTTTAAAAAAAATAGCTAAAAATTTATTACGTTATTTTATTTTTAAAAATAAGCTTAATAGATTTTTAAATATTATAAAGCTATAATTTATTAATAATATTAAAGTAATTTTAAAAAAAATTTTAAAAATAGAAGCTTAAAAATTATATATTTTATTTAAAAAAATCAAAATTATAGTAAAATTAACTAAATAAAAATTTAATACTATTAAAAAAATATTAGCAAAATTAAATAAATAATAATAATACATTTTTATAATAAAAAAAGTTTTTTATAGAATTTTTTTACTAGTCGGTTATTTAAAAAATAGCAAATTTACAATATTTATTATAATATTTATTATATTAATAAGTTTTTTTATTTATAAAGCTTTAATTAAAACGAATTTATAAAATAAAAAAACTAGCAATAATATCGATAAAATAAACCTTAACGAATAGAAGAAATTTAAAAAATTTGCTAAAAATTTTAAATATTTTAATAAGAAAAAAAAAACGATTTCGAACTTAAACTAATTACGTTTAAGCTAATAAGAATTAATAATAATATTATAAAATAAAAAATAGGGCTTTTTTTTAATAAAAATTTTCGTAAAATAGGTATTAAAAGATTATAGTAATAAAATAATTTATAAATAAAATTATTACAAAATAATATAATATTAATAGCCGATTTTTTTTAAGATAATAAAACTGCAATAAAATAAAACCTTATAAATAGTAATAATATTATAAATTAAAAATAGTTTAATAATTTTAATAATAATAATTTTATAAATCAAAAATAGCTTATAGATTTAAATTCTGCAAATTAAAAAGATTTTAGTAATTTTTTATTTACTATAAAATTTTCTACTAATTTTTTTATTTTTTTAAATATAAATAATAAATTAATTAATAATTTTCTAATTTTAGCCGATAATAATTTTATTTTTTTTATATAATCTGATTATAATTTTGTTTCTTTTATTTAATTTGATTATAATTTTGTTTTTTTTATTTAATTCGATAACAGTTCTATTTTTTTTATTTAATTTAATAATAATTTTATTTTTTTTATTTAATTCGATAATAATTTTATTTAAGCTATTTTAGTTAAAATATTATTAATAAATAAAATTTTAGTTATAAAAAAAAAAATAATTAGTAATAAATTTAAAGTTTATAATAAAATAATTTAAAAATAATTTTAAAACGTTATCGATATAATTAAAATATAAATATTTAAATTTATTTATAATAAATTTTGTTTTATTTTAATTTTTAAAGCTAGATTAAATTATATTTTATATATAATATAATTAAATCTATATTTTTAAATAAAAGATATATTAATTTTTAATATTATATATTTTAAAAATTTTTTAAATTTAGATATAATTTTTAGTTAAATAAATATAATAATTAATTTAATTAATATAAATAATTTTATAATTAATTAAATAACGATTTTATTTTAATTTTATAGTATAAAATTTAGTAAAATATTTTAATTAATTATATATATTAAAAAAATCAAGTTTATAATATTAAATATTATATTTAAAAAAAATCTTATAATTATTACTATTTATATTTATAATAATAATATTTTTATTTTTTTAAATAATAAAATAAATATAAATTACTATTTTAATTTAACGCCGGATTTTTTTTTTAATTTTATTATTTTTTTAACTTTCGGTTTTATTAACTTTTTTGCTAATAATATTTTTTAAAATATTAATTTTATAAAACTTGATTAAATAATTTTAAACAAGAAGGTAGCTAAAAAGATTTTTAAAAGTTTAGTTATTAATAATTAGAAAATTTTCGAAAAAAGTCGAGTTTTTATAGTAATTTTAATAAATAAATAATATTAATAAATAATTATTTATTTAAAAATTTAAGCTAAAGAAATTTAAAATAAATATATTTATATTATTTAAAAAAACTTAATTAAAACTTTTTCCGATAGTTAAATAAAAAGAAACGACAATTACGATTTTGTTTATATTAAAAAATAAATAGAAATAGAAATATTTTAGAAATAAATTTAAGAAAATATTATTAATTTAAAAAAAAAACTAGCAAAAATATCTTTATTTTTATTAACAATTAAAATTTTATAATATTTAATTAATAAAATAAATTTATTTATAAATATTAAACTATATAATATAAAATTTCGATAGTTTAAAAAAAAAAAAATAACGATATAATTAAAAAATATAAAATAATATTATTAATAATTATTAAATATATTATTAAAAATATAAATTATATAATATATATATTTTTTATAATATAATATTTTATAAACTTTTTTATATTTTAATATTTAATATTAGATAAAATTTACGTAATAACAAATGCCGAGTTTATAGTAATTTTTTTATTATTTTTAGATATCGAAATTACTTTTATTAGAAAAAATGGAAAATAAACGGGCCTAGTTCGATTCGAGGAAAAAATTTATATAAACAAAAACGTCGAATTTTTTATAATATTTATAATAGAATTTTAAATATAATATTTTTTAAGTAAAAAATAAAAATATAATTTTAATATTTTCGTTATTTATTTAATTTAAACGTTTTAAATAATTGAAAAAGTTTTAAATTTCGTTTTATAATAATATTATAATAATATTTTTAAAAAATTGTTAATATTAAAAAAATAAATAAAATATTTTATAAATATTAAAAATTTTAATAGTTTATAATTTATTATTAATATTTAAAAAAATAATAAAATTTAAAATAAAAAAAGTTATAAAAATTACGTTAATATTAAATATAATATAAAATTATTAAAATTAATAAATAAATTAAAATTTTATAATATGATAATAAAAAATAGTATTAAAATTTAAATTAAAAATATATATATTATTTTTTATCGAAAAGAGGCTAATTTTTTCGAAATTAATATTAATAAATATAAATTTTAAAAAATTAATAAATTTTATATATATTACAATATTATTTATAAAATTTAAAATTTAAAAATAAATAATATTATTTATAATTTAATATATATTAAAATAATAAAAAATATTAGAAAAAAAAAATTATTAATAGTTAAATATTTTAAAGCTAAAGATTTTATTTATATTATTATAAATAAAAATATATTTAATAAAAAATTACAATATAATAAATAAGTTAAAATTTTTTACGATTTATATAATTAAATTTTAAATAAAAATATATATTTATAATTAACGAAAATATTTTTAATAAATTTAATAAAATATATCTATTTTATTTTATTTTATATTTTAATAATTAAATATTATATAGATTTTTTATATATTTTTAATATAAAAAACCTAATTATTATAAAAAAGTTTACTATAGTTATTTTTTTATTTTAATAGAAATTATTAAAACGTTGCTAAAATTTATAAATTTTTTAAACAAAAATAAACGAAATAATATAAATAATATTGAAATTTTAAAAAAAATACTTATTAAAATTTATATATTTTAGCTACATAGTTATAAAATTATTTATAAATTTATAATTAGAAAAGTCGATTTTTTATATTAAAAAAAAGTTAAAATATTTTAGCAAAATAAAAAAAAAGACTTTACTAAAATATTTATAATTATAAATAAAAAAATTTACTAATTTTAATAATAAACTATTAAAAAAGCTAATAAATTGAAAACGTTTAAAAAAAATATTAATATTAAGTTTTAAATTTTTTTTATTATAAAATAAACTATAAAATTATAAAAAAAAGCTTAAATAAAATAGAAAAAATTTATTAATAAATAACATAAAATTATTTAAAAAAACGAAAATATATTTAGAAAAATATTATAAATCTAAAATTTACTAATAATTTTATTAAAATAATTAAACGTATTTTAGAAAAAAATTAATATTTATATTTTAAAAATAATCTAGTTTTTCAAAATATAAATATTAAAATATTTCCGTTAATTTTATAATTTTTAGCAATAATTATTTATTAATATATTTATTAAAAGTTATTATTTTTTTTTTAACTTAATAGCTAATAATAATATATATAATATTAATAATTAAAAATAAAAACTATTAAAATATTAAAATTAGTATATAAAATTATTAATAATAATTATTATAAATATAAACGCTAGAACTAGCCGTAATTAAATCTTTAAAATAATTAAAAAAAAAATCAACTAATATAACAAAATTAAAGCTAAAATTAACGTTTATAATACGTTTTTTATATTATAAAATATTAAATTTAAATAAATTTCTATTATTTAACTAAATTAAAATAGTAACAAGCTTTATAAATATTAATAAATTAAAGCCGATAAATACAATAATAATATTTTTAACTAAAATTAAAAAAAAGCAGAGATTTATTATAGTTTTAATAAAAAAAAACTAAGATAAAAATTAAAAATTAGATTAAAATAATAACTAAAAATAAAACAAAAATTTAAAAAAAACCTTATAAATAATATTTTAAAAACAACAAAAGCGCAGCTTTAAAAAGGGAAAAAGGCATATTATATAGGTTTTTTATAATATTAACTAAACTACCCGGGGGTTATATCTATTTTTAGTACTTATCTTTTTATTCTAAACCTTCTACCTATATATATATTTTACGTCAGATTAGCTTTACTTAGAATATAGGTCTTAATACCACTTCGCTCCCAGAGCTGTACCTCGTGAAGCCACGTGGTTGATCACCACTACACGGTAGAAGTGTCCTCTAGCCTGAGCTTAGCTTGACCCAGAAAGTCTCTTCGGAACGGTGCACCGTGTGTGTATGTCTCGCTTCGAAATGACGGTGCTGCGGCCCGGCATTCCCAAAAGACTTCGTGCTCGGTGAAATGGACTACACGTCGCGCACTGTACGTCATCTCATCAGCTTAGAGCGACACACAGCAAGATGGGAGAAAGGTGATCATACAGGTGTCTCGATAAATCCAAGCCCTTTCGGAGCTCGGAGCATCTTTGACCCATTCGAAAAGGTTTCGTTCGTCAATCGATACCCACCACGTCGTCTGTGTCGGTTTCATATGAAGCTTGAAAGTATCTACGGTGCCGAAATATCGATCGCGGAAGCAACCGCCCCGGGCATCGGTCGCATGATCGGCAGAGATGTTCAGGAGCGCATTCTGATAGACTTCGCACATCATCGGCGCTTCGCGTTGCCAATCTTCTCTCGAATCCTGAATTATACAGAGCGAATCGATCCAAAGCCACCTGACTACTCTATTCAATACCGAGCTCAGGAGGAACATGAGGTTTACTCACTGTTGAACCACTCTGCTACTTCCACAGCGTCTCTGAATGTTGGAGGAAGCAAGTTGCTGTTCATGCCGTAAGTCACTCTCTCATCAATATTCGATGTGGTGAGGACTGGCAACTCCTTGGCACCCCATGTGCCCCAGCAATGACTCAGTGTGATATATTCGCCCCTACTTAGTGAGGAGTGATCTTCCAGGTCGGTTACGGTCAGCATTATTCGTCCCGTCTCCCTGCGCGTCGAAAGATCCAGGAGCCGCGTAGGATACCATGAGGCATCTCTACCTTTGCAGGCCGAGTGCCCGCCGTCCGCATTGGCTTCACATTCTGATAACCATTGCGAGACAAGGGGCTGACTGGAACGAGTATTGCCTCTCTCAAACAAATCCGGTAACCGAGATTCATTGATCTTGAAAAAAGAATCAAATGTGGGGGATGGCCATAACTGAAAGCGGAAGATGGTTTCCCACGTATACTTATTGTATGTCTGCGCGGAGGTGGAAACCATATTGCAAATCAGTCGCGCATCACCTGGACGCCTCCCATCCCAGCTCGCTCGTTCTGTCGTATTCCAGCAAAACTCAATCCTCACGTCTTTTATTGTAGCCATGCCGCTCGTCTTGAAGCGACGCGTCCATATCGTCTTACACAGGTGACAGTCGTCATTTGCTGCCGCGTATAAAGCCATCAGGTTCTGGTGTTGGACGACCGACTTCTTGGTCTCAAAGCCCGGAACACCTTCATTATCGATGCAGTCTTTGAGATTTTGGGCCAAGTACCCGAGCGCGCTCAGGCATGCATTGCATAGATGTGACTCCCCAATGTACTCGACATTTCGCGCATCTGCGGTCAGTGTCTGCATTCCGTGCTCCCATTCAACGTCGAGTAAGTCGCCTCCGGTCACGTATTCGAAAACGTCTTCACCCCGTGGTGGTCGGGCTTCATGAGGTGACACTGTATAAACCAAACTGATGTGATTTGCTGACTGAGCTCCCTCGTAGAGCCACCGTTGGCTGTTGGGGCGCAGCACAGCTCTAATTAGCCCTCCCGCGGATTCGTCAGCAAGAAACACACTACTCATGTTGAACAGAATGATAAGTATAAGTCTATTGAGTAGCGGCGTATATATATCATGAACAGCAACCCGGCTATCTGGATCTGCAATCAGCTTTGTCCAAGAATTATGGAGATTGTGAAAAGCGGAGGCTGTTCGAGCTGAAACGTTTTCCCTCTTTCCCCTTTGGTGTCTTGGATCAGCTCCTTGGGCGTGGTTAGGCGCCACTCCGCTCAACGTGCCTGCTGCACGCACTTGCGCCCGAGGAGCACTGTCAAATCATAAGATTTGTTGTTCATTGGGAAAAACAGGTTTTCTAGACCGACCGATTAGATTCCAATTAGCCACCATAAAGAATGCCAAGTTGACGTGTCGCTAAGCCATCACCTCTTGGCGTTTGGGTTACAACCGGGCGAGTATACTTAACGTGCTTAGCCCTTTGCGGAAGAACTTGATTCCTAGTTTTCTTAGACGGTGTCGATTTCGATCTAGAACCTCCTTTTGGCCCTTTAGGGGTTAGTCACTTTCCCGAGGTCCCACTAGCTCATTTCCCCAGCTTTTGAACGGATACTGTACTATATCATCTGTCACCAGTATCCAGCGACTTCTCGAGAATTAAGAGCGGGGGCTCAGGTCTATGGAGTGATTAAGATAACACTTCGATTTTTTCCCCAGATGAGATATTAGCCGCGAAATTAGGTGGTGAATTAGGGCAGTTTGTACTTTGCATATCGCCAGGGAGACAACTTTGCTTTCTGCGTTGCACCGTTTCATGAAAAGAGTTTACCGCAATTGAGATAGTTTACAACAAATTGTTCGCGTTGCAAGTGTTAGTCACGTTTCTTCTATATAGGGTCTGATACAGGAAGTGTCGCAACTCTATATTTGGGCTGCTAGGATTACTCTTTCTTTTAAACCCGAATAGGTTCCTGAAGGGAATGTATACAGGAATGGCACCATTAAAAAAAGAGGAAAGCGAACACGTCACGAGTGTCAGGAGTAAACCAAAGAACATTTCTACATTTAAAGGGGCTTGCTAAGGTGTCACGTAAGTACCCCTTCGCATTGCGTTCAATACCAGGTAACCTAGTCAGTTAGTTAGCCAGCTTTCTGAGCGGGCAATGCAGCATCGATCATCATCATAGCTATGATTTACCCTGCACGAGCTTCTTCACATATGAATTTCTATACATAAATATTGAGGTCAGAAGAATTTCTTGATTTTTCTAGTTATTAAAGACGTTCAGGGGCTTACGCGCCTCACTCTCGGCGGTGTTTGTTGTGTTTAGCCCCGATTTCAACATGGCTCACATTGAATACGCCGAACAACGCTTGCTATGCCATCGACAGAACTGCGCCCGATGATGGAGCAGTACCTCTCAAATGACAAGTTCTTCCAGGGAACTTACTCTACTAGATGAATTAGAGTGCCTCATCGATAGAGCCTACTACGCGCTTTACGCGAATGGAATAAATGCCGTGGGTGACTTGGCTACTGTGGCCTTACAGTGGAGATCTAGAATCGTGATCTTGCGTAGAGACCTCGACAGTGGTTTGTTTGCCAAACAAGTCGCCGGAATCAATGGTGCAGTGACACTTCACGCCATAATCTCGAGCAGGTAGGTTTATGACGTATACCATCTAGACCCCCCCACTCGGACAACCCCCCCACCCGGACAGGCTAATTTCCGTGGCCACACCCAAAAGTCATCCACTTCACTTATACGGAGTTCAACAACCCCCGAAGCAATCGACCTGCAACTTTTATAGATATATAGCTCGTAGGTTAATTAATCATTGTATCGACTTGGTCTCTGAGTTTGGCGCCTGGAACGTGTCACGCGCTGGGCTGGAAGTTTAGGGTCCTCAGGCTCTTCTGCCCTTATTTCCACCACGTCCTCTTCACTGCTACTCTCCTCATTTTCTAAAGCCTCGCCTTCGTTAGAATCTTCCTTATTAGGACTAGGTCCAGCAGCAAGTATCTCACCAATGCCCATGAACTTCTTATTTGGATTTAGCACCTTTCTACGCCTCTTAGGTCGATAACGCTCAAGTTCTGCTTCTAATGCTGCAATGCGTTGTTCTATAATAGCCATCTCGGCAGATTGAATCGCATAGGCCTTAGCTAACTTCCTGAATTGTAGGCAAGTAAAAGCATCGCAATTCTTGCCGAAATCTGCAATTTGACGGCTTGTAGTTGGAGTACAAGTAGCCTCCGGTTTAGAGGATTTAATATCCTCTAGCTCTAGTGTTTTTTCGCAGTTTTGCTATATCTCTAAATACTTCAATACTTTCGCCCTATTAATAAGCTAATTTTTAGTCGTTCAAAACCCAGATTTAATATTTTTCGACGTTATTCTAGTTTTATAAGCTTTATTATAATACCAAATAAAGTTGATTTTATTAACAGACATAATATCGGTCATCGCTGCTAATTCCGAAAAAAATTGACGATAGGCGGCCTTAACTATATTAAAAATACTATTATTAAATAACTATAAACCGTAGTTTATATAAATAAATAAAAACAAAAAATAAATATTCTCTAAAAAATAAAAAGTTATAAATTTATCCTAAATATTTAATAGTTAATTTTAAATATAGATTTTAAATATAATAAAGCTCCTATTAATATATTTATATTTATATAAAACTTATATCTATCTAAAATAAACAACTAAGTATCGCTTTTATTTTTTTAAAACGTTTCTATTTATAAAAAATAGACGCTTTTAAGTTATTTAATAGTAATATTATTATTAGTCTAATTTTTATTTAAATATATATAATACTAATCGGCTATATTTTTAAACTCCTTAAAAAATTATTAAACCTAGAAATCTTTATTTTTAAAAATAATATCTAATTTAAAAACTTCTCCAGTTATTAAAACTATTTTAATAAAATTAATCCAATTACGTATCTATAAACTCTTAAAAAAAGCTTTTCGAAATTCGGAAATATCTAAAACTAAGCCGTTAAAACCTAAAACAATTATTTAATTATTTATAATAATATTAATAAATTAACCTACCAAAATCCGCCATAATACTATTTTTATTAATATTATATATAAATTCTAGCTTAATCTATTTATAGTCCTCTCTATAATCAAAATATTAATTAACGGCTTTAAAAATAAACCTATTAAAACAGGCAGATTTTTAACGTTGCCTAATTTTACGCTTAACTACCGAGTTTCGTTTAATAAAACGCTTAATTTAATAGGTTCCGAAATAAGTATTTTTGCCGTCTTTTTGCAGCATCGTAGACGCCATTAATCGTACAGCAAAATAACTCGACGCAAAGCCCAAAGATTTTTAACGAATAATCTATATAATAAAACAAGCTTCCTAAACTAATAATAGCTTTTAATTAGGCATTATAACTTCTTCTTTTACTATTATACTATTAAAACGGTCGAAAAGTATCTAGCAAAAAATCCCATATTTCTAAGCAGTTTTTCTTATTAACATCTTATTATCTAATATATCTAAGCATATATCTACCATCTAATCCTCTATATAACTCGGCATCTTAAATTTTAGACGAAAATTCAATAAGATTGGTAAAAAAATAGGATATACAAGTTATTGCATTACAATAAATTCCAAGGCAAAAGTCGCCGATTCCTTCCCACATTGACTCACTTCTACACTCCGGTTCCGGCCGCTAATTACAGGAAGACTAGCTAAATCTAGTATCTATATATACATCTTTCAATTCTGTACCGATCTATATCAGACATATGTGGATGGCCTTAATGGTTGCCAAAATCCGTATAAGTGAAAGGGATGACTTTTGGGTATGGCCACGGAAATTAGCCTGTCCGGGTGGGGGGGGTGTCCGAGTGGGGGGGTCTAGATGGTATACCGTTGAACAGGAATTTCGTCTCACCCACCCAGAGTACATTGAAAACTAGTTCATCATAAATCGACAGCTTCAGAACAGGGCTGTAGAGCCACGGACGCACCAGAACAAATCAGCGCACCCCTTTGTGCCGAGCGTTGAATTTTGGCTGCAAGAGAGCTTTCAGAGGGCTGTCTCCAATGAACTTCAGGCGCAGACGAGCTGAAGCCTAACACAGATAGCTACGGCCATGGCGCCCTCCATTTCATAACTGTGATGTAGCAATGAACAGGATCCGAACCAACATCTAGCCTTGCTGAACAGGAAGGCGACTTGGAGACTAAGTGGTAGCGCGAAAAAGATCGATCCTCGGAAACTGTACCTAAATTAAGTACATTCTACAATGGCAGCCTTCTTTACTCATCTGAGATGATCAAAATATCAGAAAGATGGCGATCGCTGTCAAATGTCATCAACATTCTCCGCACGTAATACATGCTATATGTCACGTTCTCCCGTTTCTTCCATGAAAGGGTTTGGTGCTGTAATGCTATAGAATAGTTTAAAGTCTCTTTAGAGAAAATGACCTCATTAGCGAACACGATGCAGCAAGTAGAAGTCGACCCATTGTCGTCTGTACAGAAGAGTCAGAAAAGCGCCAGTAGGCAGAACAAGAACTGAATAGCTGATCAAGCCCGCAATGCAAGGGGTATATGGGCTCTGTTCTTAGGTATCACCCTTCCATTGACCACGATCAGTATGATTCTCATCCCAGGGGCATCGAGTAGATCAAATTCCCTGTCCGCGGAAGAAACTTGTCCAGTTCCGTAAATAGTTACAGGCCTACAATAAACTTTAAGCAAATAATTTCTTAAAGATATACACAACTAAGCTAAGCATATAATATTTGTAGCATCATAATATTCAAATGCCATTTCGTGTTGTTAGGATTTCATACCCCAAACCTACCACGGACTAATTCGATAACTCCAAACACGGGCTTTGTAATCGCCGCCAACAGTAGCAAAAAAAGGGCTGTTGGAGCTCGAGGCTGAGTGAATGACTGTGTTTCGATGGCCCTTAAACACAAGCTGCGAATCACCGGTATGTAAATTCCAGAACTGGACCGTTCCGTCTGTTGAAGCCGATATGATCCATTGAGCATCAGGCGTGATGTTAACATCACCAACGAAGTACTAGAAAAAGTATTAGCTAGTACCTTTAGAGCTATCACCCCCGAAAGACACTTACTTGATGACCTTTAATAGTCCTAATCAGTCGGTCGTCCCCAGCATCATCCACAATATCCGCTTTTTTGAGACCATCGACATTCCAGATTTCGATAGTTCCGTTGCCACTCCGGGCGGCCAATACATTCCCATTTGGTGAGAAACTGGCGGCGGAAACGGAGGCTTGATGCCCACTGGGCCCTGCTAAGCGAATCAAAGGGGCGCCAGTCAAGAGGTCCCAAATCACAATGCCTTTTCCCTGACCATAGGAAGCAATATGCTTATTGGAGACTGCTACATTCGAAATAACGGTGACTCCTGCACTTATTACTAAGATATTTGCTGTATTGACATCGTATATCACCATACGGCCAGCAGGTCCCGAGATAATTTTACTGCCATCGGGAGAAACCGCTAAAGGACAGAATCTTGTCGGAGGATCAGAAAATGTCTTCAGTATAGTTCCCGAAGTAAAATCCCAAATCTAAAATTGTCAGTTTGTTTGCTAGTATTTCCAATTACAAGACTTACTCTGATCACTCCATCTTCTGATGATGTAGTTAGAAATGTGCTGTTGGGAGAAAAAGAGACATTTCGGACATAGATGTCATTTCTTTGCAGCTTTCGTAAAAGGTTCCCTGTCGTGAGCTGGAAAACTTGGGCTGCTCCGTGGCTGACAGTCGCAAGAAACTTCCCATCAGTACTGAAGTCCATGCTGCCCACGCCGGATTCTTGAAGAAATAAATAAACAAGGTCGACATGTACTTTATAAGGGAGTTTTGCATCAAAAATGCAAGACCATTGATCGAATCCATTGTTGCTAACATCGTCAACAGGCTGAACGACTGGTCTTTTGAATTCACTCGTGAATAAACTTGATTGTCCAAGTTGAAGAAGATACACGACAACCGATTTGTGGCTCTCCAGATATGCATATCCGAGTGAGATTGTCAAAGCGTGGATTGTGCTTTTACAAGACTGAGGTCTCTCGGTAGGGAGTCTATCAACTTGGATCTCACTAGAATTAAGCAACAGCTTAACGATGTCTAGCCGGCCGAGAGCACAGGCTTCCATAAACGGGGACCTTCCCAGAGAATCGGGTCTGTCTGGTCTACACTCGGGTTGACTGATGAGCAATCGAACTTATGTCAACGTTGCCAGACAGGACTGCAGCGTGCATTACTGTTTGCTTGTGGCGTTCAGCATTGGCATAATTGCTGTCTGCATTTCTTCTGAGCATTTCCTCACAAATATTGAACTGACCACACTCGACCGCGAGGTAGAGTAAAGCATTGGTGGTGGCTTGGCAGGCTTTATCGTTAGCCTTTTTCACGATTAGATCCCAAGAAGTCAAGTCTTTTCGTCGAAGAAAGTAGTTTTTAACCTTAATCCCGTTAGCAACTCCCAGTGGTGAATGGCGATTCCCGTTGACATACCATGGCTGCAGTCTTCGTCCCCATGTGGGCTGCTAGAGCAGCCCAGTCACTCCCAAAAGACTCCAGCAACGAAGGAAATTCAGAAGCCTCTGTGACGCTCCAATAGGCCGACGGTCCCTTACCTATTCTCTGGTCTGAGGCCGTCGGTTGTAGAGAATTGATTACAGCTCCGGAATCCAGTAGCTCCCTCAGCCTAGATAAATCACCTTGTGACGCTGCTGACAATACTGTCACTGGTTCTTTCTTGCTCAAAACTTTCGCGAACCTGAGCTCGGCGCTACTTTCGGCGTGGTGATCTATGCAATGTCGTTGTAGCTTCAAAGCTATATCAAATCCTAACTGGGATGCAAAGCAACCTTCAACTGAGCAGCGGAATGGAAGATCATGTTGGTTAACATGCTGCTTACGGATCTCTGCTCTTTGAAATCCAGCCGTGAAGAATTTACACCACGGCTTCGGGCATTTATAAGTGTCTGTTGCTCCATAAAGATAGTGAAAAGATTCTTGCACTCCTGGATACTTGGATTTATCGTGTAGTGTCTCTATTCCCTGCCAAATCAATGCTGTTCGAAACTCAACATCAAGCTTACTAGTTCGCTCAATGTCATCCTCAGGGAGGTCAATGAGTATACTAGTGGTATCTCGAGTAACATCTGTTTTGTCAGAGTAACTGTAGAAATCAAGGAATCTGCGCGCCGAGTCCATTGTCTTTTGAAACTGTACCAGGTCCGATGGCACTCCTAGTTGTGCGCTCTGTCGGGTGTGCTCGAACCAATACTCGACAGCGTAGTCCTGAAGGCCATAGTATCCTTGTGATGCTTGGAGAACAATTTCGTTCTGGCTTATTCCGCTTCGGAATGGGTTCGAGGTGAGATAATCCAAACAGAATGTGGCGAGCTTGGCGTTCTCGAGACTGACATCAAGATAACTTTTCCGGGTGAGAAATCTTTTTAAGTTAGCCACGATACGAAAGAAAAGTTTTCATTGTGCATTTCTTACTCCCGAGCCGTGTCGTGAACTATCCGGATGATATCCTCGGCGTCATTATTGTCTCGATCAGCAGCATGATACACGTCAACCAATGATCCGCAAATATCCTTGCAAGTGACTCTCAGTCTCCTTTTTTCGTAGTCGACGACTCCTATCACAGGATCAATGCAGAAAAGAGATTGAATTTCGCGCCATCGGAGCAGTCGTTTTGCGCAGATGACCCAAGCCAAGATATTTAGCGCATCTTGTCGCTCTGCCGTCGATGATTTTTCAAGTATCCTTACAGCTACCCTTTCATATCTCCTCGGAAATCATTTGTCAGCTTGGCCGAATGGTATGATTTAGGTGTGAACCATGTATACTCACGCCCTTTCGATTCCTTGGGGAAATGTACCCGGTTCAATCTCCCTCCTTAGCCCAGAAAGTTTTGTTTGGCTCAGTAGATTTCCCAATACAACACGTGCGTAGAGAAACATGCCTATATGCCTGCCAGGTGAGTGATCGGTCTCAATCTGTGGGTCTCTTCTTCTTTGCTACTTGGATAATGAACTCACCTTGAGCCCCAGTAGCAACTCGGGTTGCAATGTCTTTTTCCATTGAATGAGATATCCCAAACTTCTGGACTATTTGCTTGCACAAGGTCTCACAATATAGACGAATATCCTCGACATGGCGACTGGACTCTAGAGAGATTTGTGGTTGGTCGACCAGAAGCTTATCAAGAATTCCATCTCGCTCACCACAAAACAAGACGCGGAGCATAGCATCAGGGCTTTTCCATCCTTCCCTGGTGACCGACAGAAACCACACTATCGATCGAGACGCTTCATCGGAGGTGCAGTCGTCCAAACCGTCAAGAACCATGTATGATACTTGATAACCTTTTAAGGCGACCCTTACCAACTGTTGAAGTGTTTGGGTAGACCTCAACTTCGTTCCTTCTAGAACGGATAGTTCTTTGAACAGGTGGTCAGACATGACAGGATCCTGTTCGATGAGCTGTTCCAACACTGCACGGAGTAGACTGTTATGAGAGTCTTTGTCCGGATTGTTTTGTTTGAAAAAGAAGTAAGCAATACAGGAGTCTTTCTGCCCATATTGTCTTTTGCTGTCTTGAATCTTCTCAATGATGGCAGAAATAAGAGTTGTTTTCCCTACTCGAATGTCAACATGTCACTACAGTCTCAGTGAAAAGATCGCCAGAGTGGGCCAAGTTACTTACCTGCACCTGGTATTCCATTGACGTACAGGGCTTTATGGCCAGTCACATCATTCTTGGACCATGCCTGAAACTGGGGATGCTCAAATACCCAGGAACCTGATTTGCTTCTATGCCTATCTTCTGTGGCGGTCTCCTGGTCGATGGCATAATTTGGAGCTTGGAGGCTTTCTTTGATGCCTGAAATCCTTACCCTGTGCTACTCCAGAATCACCTCAGCTACTTTGTGTGATTGCTCTTCGAGTTTCTTAGAAAGCTCTTGGCGAAGCGTTTGAATCTCGTACAATGTCGCTGAGCCCTTTTCACTCTCAAGTAACTTCCTTCTAGAGGCAAGGCTTTGTAAAATGGGTCTGAATTTGGTATCAAAAGTCTTCCAAGCTGAGTGGAACACTGTCTTCCACCCTGTGATGTTTTAGAGCCAATACCAGAACAAACACCGTGGGGGCAGGGACATACTAGGCCTTTTGAACACAGAGACTGCTGCTTGATGGAAATTCAAGATATCTGAGTAGTAGTCTTCGAGAACTTGAGCCAGTGGAGGATACTTCTCAAAGGATGACCTGTACTGTTGTAGACCAGGGATCGCATTTCCAACCTGCTCGTACACGCCTAATAGCTTATCATAGGAATCCAGATAGGTCCTTGCAATCTACCAAGTTCAGCATCTACCAACTTGAAACTTAACCAAGACTGCCAAGGTTACTCACACCAAGGAGGAATTTCACCGGCCCCTGCTAAGAGGTCAGTCATTATATCGACCACATCACTCGATCGGTGGTTACCCACCCAAATGAAGCAAATAAAGTCGTTTACGTTCACAAACACTTCGATAACTTTACTAAATTGCTCCATTGCCTCGACAAAACATCCAAGACGTCGCATGTTCTGGAGCTTCCCCTCGCGCCCGTGCTGTTGCTGAATCTCCATGCATATATTGCGTAAATCCTGTAAGGTGCATGTGCTGAATTGATGAGCAAGATCCGAAGGAATTGATTTCTTGAATCGGGTGAGCGCTCGCTCGAAACTATCCGCACTTAGAGCAGTCATCTGGTAGACTCATGAGATAATTGTCAAGGAAGGTCGATGGGCATGAGGAAATGATTATGCGTAAGTATTTGAGCCTAGGGAAAATGGGGCTGTGGTTGGGTGAATGGGTCAAATCTGGAGAGTTAAATGAGTGATGATACCGAGGAGGGGGTGGCGCCTGCTGTGCATTAGTATGGTTTGCAGTCAACATATTCCTGGTCATCACTGCGCCTATTTGTGTATGGCTTAGCTGTGAATGCGCCTTGAAACACCCCATCATCTCATGATCATTGGTCAAAACTTAGGCTCCGGTTACTCATGTACTTAGTATGTGCCTCAATTTTGCACAGGGCTTACTCCTGGGCTTTCAACAGTACGACAACGGACTCAAATACTAGGGACACCTCGATTCAATATTCGGCCTCCACACCGAAGAAGGAGCAGCGCAGTGAAACTACTTAATCGATGGGGAGAAGACTAATCATGTGCGATCTCACGTTCACCTCCTTATGAAAAGTCACCCAGTCGGTTTTGTATACGACTTATTACTCGACAAGAGACTACAGAGAAATCACCATGTCTGACAGCGAAAACATCTGTTATGGTGCAGTAAGTTGTCGTTGAGATCATCGATCAGACAGAGCCGCCGTATTTCTCACACCACTCCAAGTTACACGACGCAGCAGCAAAGATGGTGACAAAACCGAAGCTGTTGAACGATTTGTCCAGTGCAATTGAGACCACTGCATCATTCGCTACTTTTTGTATTCGAGAAGCAGGTCAATTTTATGAACTTTGCTCTCGGGCCGGCGAAAGATTGGCAATATTAGATACAAAGACTGCTTCGAAACTAGCGGCAATTAGGGACATCCCAACAGTCAATTTCGAAGCTCTGGTTCATTGTAACGTGTTTACAAAGCGTCAACGAAGAACTCAAGAGGAGCCACTATCGTTTGATGTTTCTATCCATATATTAGGTCCAAGATCTGCATCTGACGATGTCGGCCATCGCTTATCAGCAGTCAATGCTTATCTTCAGCACCCCAAGTCTCTATATCCAGGAACCTAGTACCACAACCCACACTTCCTCACATTTGGTGATGATACTATAGATATGAGGTCTTTCATCAACAGCAATCATGGTATCGGACAGCAACCAGAGACCAATTGGTTCGAAGAGATCGGAAAAATACTAGAATCCTTGGCAGATCTAGCGAAAGACAGGGACCTCCAATTGCCGTCTGGGTTGATCTCCACCCTCAAAAGGTAGGTCTAACGGCAGGAGTTTATGTACAACCAATGAACAGGCAACAATACTGATATCTGAATAGGCATCAAGAGGACGGAGTACGGTTTATTCTTCAGCGGGAAGATGAGAATTTCTGCAGCCACCTGTTGGAGCGGATACGTGGCATTATTGCTGTTCAGTATGTCTGATTGTTTCTTCGTCCCGTTGTGAGCATCATTGACTGATAAGATTCAAGTGTCCAAGCGCCACGATCTCCTTTCTTTGGCGGGTTGATTGCAGATTCTATGGGCCTTGGAAAAACTCTCACCCTGCTCACAGCGATCCTGCATTCTTTACCACAGGCAGGGGACTTTGGCACGTTTTCAAGGAGCTATAGCTATGAACTTGATTATAGACCCGCTTTGAAAGGAACTTTGGTAGTCGTAACATCAACCCGTGAGTCGAACGCTGAGTCATCAATGGCTTTTCGAATCAACTTTGTACATTAACTCCCCTCTTAGACGTTCTCGAAAGTTGGGAGTCCGAGATCAAAGCGTGAGAGTAATACGCATCTTTCAGTTAAAGCCCCTGCTAACATAAGTAGTCACATTCGCCCGGGAGCTTTAAACGTCATTCGTTTTCATGGCCAGGGTCGACCACGCAGCTCCAATGAGTTGAGGTCATTTGATGTGGTGTTGATTACATACGCAACACTAGTGGCTGACCGAGCCGCTCAATCTATTCTGTTTCAAGTTGAATGGTATCGCGTGGTGCTAGACGAAGGTAATTTCAGGGTTCAATGAACTCAGATCCCCGAAGAAAAGTGATTGACTAAAACCTAGCCCATTGGATACGAAACTCCGGCTCTAAACTTTTCGAAGCCGTCTTGGCGCTAAATGCTGGAAGACGATGGTGTCTCACTGGCACTCCTATTCAAAATAGGTTGAACGATCTCACGGCTCTGGCCCAGTTCATCCACGTCCCCTATCTGGAGACAAGAGCCGAGTTTCAGAAACATATCTTAGCCCCCTTATCTAAAGATATCGCTAATCCTATCGAAAATCTTCGCACCTATCTAGAATGTTATTGTCTACGAAGAAACTAGGAATATCTTGAGTTACCCCCATCTAAGCATGAATACATACTACTCAAATTCTCAATTAAAGAACAGCATACCTATAACCAAGTATTGAAGGAGACTTCGCGACAGAAAGACTCTCTTATTAGCCAGGGAAGTACAGCCAAGTGCAATGCACTGTTTAAAGCAATGGTGAAGATGCGCAGGCTCTGTAACCTAGGGACTTTTTCTCGATTACCTACCTACCTAGAACAAGATCTCTTGGCAAGCTAGGAATCTGAAATCAAATGTGCACGCTGCTCGTCTATAGACGACGACGTAGCGATGCTTCTGACGAGCTTTGAGTTTTGTCCAGACTGTGGGAGGCAACTACGATCCCCCAGCCCTCTCTCAGGCTTTCCCGGTTGCCGGAAGCGGGATGCAGATACAAGCGCGATGCAATGTGTCACCCCTGAATCAAGGCCCCAGGCCTCATCCCCAAGACGTTCACCTACTACAGTCGTTGGGTATTCAACAAAATTGACGGCTGTAGTGCGCAACATAGTGAGCCATGGGAGCGAAGATAAGAAGTGAGGGTCTTTTCCACCTTGGAAACAACTTACGCTAACCAAATCAGTATTGTCTTTTCATGTTGGACATCCACACTAGATGTTCTGTCCGAGCTGCTCAGGAAGGAAGATATTCAGTATTGCCTAATCGACGGCCGAGTAAGTGCCACGCAAAGGTCCGAGCTCTTGAGGGTCTTCAAAGAAGACCCTAAAGTCACCGTTCTTCTCCTGTCGATTGACACTGGAGCTGTTGGGTCCGTAACTCAGCTCCTATACCCCTCGATCATCTTCAAGAAAACTAATCTTACTGCCAGCTTGACTCTCACTGTAGCGAATCGAGTTCACATTGTCGAGCCCCAGTGGAACCCATCGGTAGGAACCCATCGGTAGAAGAACAGGCTATTGCACGTGCCCTGCGGATGGGCCAGATGCGGGAGGTCACGACTATACGGTATAGTATAGAGAAAACAGTTGAACAGGTGAGGAACTCGTACATGCTCTGCTTCTACTTTTGGCAACAGCTTATCCTACTATACACATAGAACATCATCAATCTCCAGCGGAGGAAGAGAGAGCGTGCGAAGATGACCTTCGACACGACTTCTGAAGACAGCCCTTCAGAAAGACTTGAAGTACATGTTCACTCTATGCACGAACTATGTTTTGAATGCTGACCGTAAGACAGATTTTACAGTCAATTTTGAACTAAGTCAGGTATCGAAAGTTTGACATCGGTTGAAAGGATATGGACTCTATAAGGTAGGAGAAGGGCCAACCGATGTCCTGAACTGACGCGAGGGAGACAAACCACATGATGATAGCGACTGTCACATGTTTTCAAGAAAGTGAAAAGTCGAAGAATCTCATTGTGCCGATCGACCCTTATCGAAGTTCCGAATGCAAGTCATTCAAAGAGAAGGCACAAAGCTGGGCGGGGGCGTCAATGTATTTGCTCAGCGCGGTCAAGGGATTACTTTTAGATGTGCATATGTGGTCTACTGCGCAAGCTTGGGATTCGTTGGGAGTAGCTGGGCTACACGTAGGCATTCCGACCCAGTGTAATTCGCCTTAATTAGATATTATGTCTACTTATGATGACAAACTTCCAGCGATAGACCTTAAACCCAGATGCATCCACCAAATGTAACATGCATCTAGTTGCCCGCTCTGTTCTCTTCCAAAACGGCTCTCCGGGGCAGGACAGAGTCCTGCTAAGTTGGGGCTCCCTCATCCGACGACGGTTCCCCCACTCGAATGGCGTTTAAGTCCGACACTTGGTGGCCAACCCAGAAGGATGAACGACTGATAGTTTTTGGTTCATTGCAACAAGGGCTCTTACGACGTGTCCCCGTAAGGGACGATCTCCGTTGACTTGAGGATACCTCACGAGGGACTGAACACCACGTCTCTGTACATAACTATCATCAGGTCTTATTCCCCGCGATACTTTCCTCAAGCTCCGCCAGCCCTTGACCTTGACGTAACGAATAATCCTGTGATTGCTCAAAGCGTCAGCGCCTCGTACAGGGAAAAGACAGAGTGTAAATTACGATGGTAGTCCGATCACCTACCATCAAAGACGTCGGCATCAATCGACTGGCAATTCGTGCCGACCCGGCGTTTGGGCCTCTCCATACCACTCCATTCTGCCCGTCATCGACGATATCTTTCAGCACAACCTCGGAAAAGCGCTCTGCTGTCATGCCCTCCGGCTTGGACTTTCCACTGGCCCACCCGGCTATTGTGTCTTCTATTTTGGCGTAACGTGAGTTCGGAGGTAGCTTGAAAGGGTCATTATCGTGGAAGTGAGATTCTAAGATGCCTCCCATAATAGTGACAACACTGATGCCAAAGGGAGCCAGTTCGAGCCGTAACGTTTCTGAGAGTAGTGTAAGGGCTGCCTTCGAACTGGTGTATGTCGCTAGAGGGAAGCGAAAGTCAGTCGCGGTGCCAAGAAGCGATGGGAGAATGATGAGAAATGGGGTGGATGCTTACAGATCCATGGCATATTGAGAATAGCCCCAATGGTGCTCATGTTAATAACACGGCCGCGGCTCTCAATCAGGAGGCCCGCAAAAGCCTGCACCATCCGTACAGTACCCCACAAGTTCGTATCATGAAGCTTTTGGGCTTTGTCGATATCTATGTCGAGAATCGGCATCGCGTAGCCGGCGCCGGCGTTGTTCACGAGCACGTCTAAGCCTCGGCCGCCGTCCTTCACCACAGCGGCGGCTGCAGCAACCGAATCTGTCGACGAAACATCGAGTTGTATGACGTTCACGTTAGATAAGTTCGAGAGCTCTTCGGGAATCTTGGATATGTCTCTTGCGGACGCAAAGACGTGGTGACCATGTTTGGCTAGCGTTGCGGCGATAGCGGCCCCGATGCCTCCGGCCGAACAGCCGGTGATGAGCACGGTTTTCAATGGCATTACTCCTGTCTGGTGAGAGAATAGGTCTAAACTGGTTTCGTTGCTCTGATTTCTATGTCTGCATAACTGAATGAACAGTTCGTGTTTGTCTTTCGAGACGGGCAAATGAAAAGAAGGCAGAGTACACGGTCGCGCAATTTTACCCCTTGAAGAAGCCCTTGCGTCAGTTGGTGGACGCCGCTGAAGAAATTACCAGGTATATCTTTCAGCGGCTAAAACAGGGAGTTACTTCAGATGCACATTTATGTACCTATCCACATGTGCCTAGATAATTACATACGTACTTCAAATCTGCAAGACATCAGTCAAACCAACACGGCATACATTTGGATGCGTCTACACCCCGTTCTCACAACGCTGGTTTATCAGAGGGTGGCATCGATAACGAAAATATAAGTGGTTTTAGCGCCGGTGAGATGCACATGCACTGTAATGCTCTGACGCCCGAGACCTGCTGCGGCGATTATCCAGGTACCGCCAATACGGCAACTGGGGAACTGACAGCTCCAAATTGCAACGTCAGAGAGCATTACAAGGAGAACCCTTGCATTTCAGTAGGGAGTATTCTCCCGCACGGGATACCGCGTATCTGTCGTATCGCTTTCTGATAGAGCTTACATACATACGGGTGCCAAAGGGCAAGGAGCATCTCAGGTCATGATCGATTGGCTGATGTAAGACGTTGCAGGTATGCTTTCTCTTACGTGAGACCAGTGGCGATGCTGGTGCGAAAGTCTCGAGAGCCGATGATCGACCCGACTGAGCCGGGCCTGCCTTGCTACCCTTGGCTGGTCAGCCACAGAATGATCAATCACTATTCGCACAACTAAATGCGAGACTAAAGACATTGATCATCGGAGAGAGTACAGTTAAATGAGGAAGTTTTAAAATATATACAGATATACACAGAAGAAGACAAGATTTCAACAGATGGTACATGCGATTCCTTTCTCTCCATCAAGACCTCATATCCAATTGCGTTACTTTGCATGTAAACTATTAGCATCACTGGCCTCATTTGAGAAATCAGTAGTCTTCAATATGCCAGGACTTCCTTCTTGTAGCGCCGGCCTGCTCTGAGGTGCATTCACGATGGTGGTTTGAGTATTCCAAGTCGTGTCTAACCACATTGTCAGAAACAATTCATTCTTGTAACGTGCTTTTCATAAACGGATCTCAGCATGAGTAGGTTCGTACCGTCAATATTGTAATAATACGCGTTCGCTCGGGGTTTGCGATGTTCATTGCTCTCGGCACCTTCCAGGGGTGTCCAGGATTTTGATGGATCGCCGCTACTGCTGTCTTGACCCAAGAGTTTGGATCGAAGAGACTTGAAAGATCCAGCGATGTGAAGCGTGATAAACCCAGCGAAAGCGGGCATTGACCCAACTATCAACGCAACATTATGCTCGGTCATGCTGCGTGGGAGATTTGTTAGCCAGAACACATAAGAGACAGCTTGAGGGGTGATCTAGGAATAAATGGTAAACGAAGTTTTGGGTGGCATACATCCAGAGAAACAGCATCCCTTCGTCCCATGAGCTATCTCCAGGCTTATCTAACAGCAGATGAAAGCGCCAGAAAGCAGAAACGATACTCGAGGCAACACCGCTGGCAAGGTCAGCAAGATAGAACACATTGGAACGAGATAAGCTAGGAAACTTACAGGGAGCCAGTTATGAAGACAGCGAAGAGCTTGAGCTTCTTTTTGGTGCTGATGTTCAATTTACTAAGAGCTGGCAAAGGGAGAACGAGTATCCATATGTCCAAGATGATAGAGCCTAATCCATGAATAGGGGCATAGACATCTAGCTTGCTGGCCATTCCGTCCATTGAAGGCGCTAACCATGACTGGCCAGGGCGAGGAGCAGTGAAAACGATGACCAATATGGGATGAGGCAAGTATATCAATCCGGCGAACACTATGGCCCCTATGATGCCCCATCGTGTTGCTCTATTCACGGCAAATAGCTGGAAGTATAGTGATAATATGGCGACTTTGACGACGAACTGAGTCGGCCCCAGAAGAATGTTTGACGCGAAAAGTAGCTAGAAGAATCTGAGTAGTGTCGCATAGCGCGGGAATGGGGACGCCCACCTTCCATGGTGTCGGGACGAGGTACCAACATGCCGGAATGTCCCAGGCATGTCGACTGTATTTACGCACTAAGAGAGACTCATCAGCTGTTGAAGCTCACTGACACGAGGAGGTTGATACTTACAAGCAATGACAACGCCGGTGTAACTGGTGCTCAGAACAAACCCGAAAATGGCCAGATCTATGCGGACGGATTAGCAGTCTATTCTTCCTCGGGTTGACCTCGTCTGCCTGGATGGCCGACTTACAATCCGCTGTTCTAAGTTTCTTAAAGTTCAGGAAGAATCGTCCAGCCAGGAAAGTCAAAGAGAGCACTGTCAGTATTGGCCCTAGCGCGAGGGTAGCCCGAGACTGATCGACTGGGTCGATTAGGTTGTACGTCTGGCCCGGCGGTGGTGCTTGGGCGGGGATGGCACATAGATCTTGACTTGATGCCATGTCGTCTCAGTGATTGAATAGTACTATGTGTTCTCTTGCGTCGGCCGATTTGCCCGGAATATGCCTCTCCGTGACGGGCAGTGGGTGGAGACACGAGCTTAACGTTCTTGACAATGTCAAGCACGTAAGACCTATAAGCTGGTTTTTAGAAGCACAGTTGAGAGATATCACCAACAGACATAATGATTGGCAATCCCGAAGTGGTTGCGACGGAGTAGGTAAGCAGCAGGCACATTACGCGATGGGTAGCATGCGTCCGCGCCGATACTATAGAGAGAACCTTTACCGATATTCTTCCGTCAACATCATTGCATTTTAACATCTGGGTACGTATATGTCCATTTCAATGATCCTCTATGCCCTAAAGATGGGTTACTCTCACGTATGCATAAAGCTCTGCAATTAAGAGACATTGACTGCAGTGGATGGTGACATTGGTCAGCTTTCCCCAATCCCTGCCGGCTCTTCCAGATATCGTAGCTCACCCGACGCAGTAATACGGAACAATACATCGGTCTTGGGGATTCACGAATAAGATCTAGACCTCTTCCGAAATGCAACCAACGTATCACTGCGTGGAACAATGCTGGATCGCCAGACCAAGCTTCTTGGAATGCTCTTATCTGCCAAGCCACAGTCCCATCGGCTTAATATCTGCAGCGTCAATAATTTCAGCACCAGCGCGCTGTAAAATCTGCCGGGACTGCGGAGACTGTCAGCTTGCCACCCTGTAATCAGCCCGCGGTTTTCCACTCACCACGCCGCATTTCCCAACCCCCAAATCGGCCAGTCAATACTCGCCGTGGTCAGTGACGCAGGCGTAAGCGCTTCATGTGATTGGAGGCTTTTGGTTACCTCTGCGAATCGAAACCCCTGGAACTGGTCTGGGCACGAAAATCGCCGTGCATCATGCAACATAGCCGCTTGAGGGACGCAAACCCAGTCACCTTTTTCGACCTTCGATCCATCCTGCAGCACATAGGTACGCAGAGCTTTACGGCGGCAGCTGACTATATTTGATATTATCAAGTAAATATCGGCTTTCGCGACCACCAGGAATGTGCATGTCACTTACTAGCGTCGGCACTTGAAAACCGGATAGATTCCCTGATGAAGCTATCGAGCAAAGGAAGGTTTTCCGAGCCGGTAGTAACCAGTGGTCCCGGATTGGAAACCAAATACTCGTGGGCCTCTTGCCTCAGTGGCTCGACATATTCATCATGCAAACAGAGGTCCAGCACCACGAAGGCGGCGGCCTGTGGAGTACTATCAGCCGAGGCCCATACATAGCGAAGGCATGCATCTCACTATTGAAAGTTGATGGACCGTACTGAACCACACAGCCATGATTTCCCCAATCATGCGCTGGGTCGTCCAGGGGTCCTTCTGCGGCGACGTTTCTATGAGCCATTGGATGCAGTCGACCTTAATTCGTCGTCGTCAGCGGCCCTTTCTCGGGTGTGTGTAGCATGTATGGTGTCGACATACGGGTCCTTTTTTCGGGATCGTACCCTTTGCTTGACTGGCCTGCATAGCCATGCGCTCGCTCACTACGGGTTCCAGATACCTAAATAAGGTCTTTGCAGCGCGATGCCCGCTGGTGGCCCATGATGCGACCAAACTGGGGTTGTCCCGGTTAGCTCTATTTCGAGTGGCATGTACTGAATGCCCCAGACTTACGGGCGAAGAAATTCCGGTGTGATTCTTAGTATCTCTGCGGTGAAAACGACAACCTGAGGGAATTGCAAAGCTGCGTCGGTGAATATTTCATCCTGACCTGCATACGGTTTCAGCGCATCATCTTGTAGCATCAGCTGTTTGGAACAGGGCACTCACTCAGCTTTTCCCCAAAGAAGACAAAGCTATTGGCTTTGGTAACGAGTCGCTTGATCATGGGAAAGAGCTTGACCTGGGCAAGTTCTAGACACAAGCTATCGTTAAAGCATACGATCGGTTCTGGGAAGTCTTGATACTTACCATCCTTCCCTAGAATGCCAACTTCTTCTTCGATGGTAGTTTGAATGATTTTCTCAATGCTGGGCTGGAATAAGGCAAGGTGGGAAGTCATCCGGCTTCTTAGAGCACGGACGAAGCCGGTACCCTCTGCACCGCGTTGCTCACGCCACTCAAAGCCGTGCATTGTGTACTTAGGTTGAAGCATCTGACGATAGACCCGGGCATTAGTCTGATTTCTCAAGAGCTAGAACTTCAGACGAACCTCTTTCGCCATAGCGTGTAGGGAGAGCGATTGTACTGGAGCCTCAATGACTTCTTTGATAAGCTCAGTTGAGGTTACCATAACATAGTCGTTGGAGGGCGTGGGGACAACAAACGTGTCACCGTTTGCCTTGAGAGGTTAATGAACGATTCTATGTCATGATTCTCAGTATTTTCTTACCTTCCCGTATGCCTCCTCGATGATTTGAGGTCCAGCAAGTAGGTAGGACAGTCCTTGCCAACGCCTATGGTAATAGCGTAGGTGCTTGAGAGCACCCGAGTTGAGCTACTGCACGTTTAGTGATTGTCACTCTCGATATTTAATTCAAAGACATACGTATTTACGGAATGTGTCGTGATGAGCAAGTAGCCATATAGAGAAAATGGCCATCCATAGACCGCCGATGAGGAGAGACATGCTCGATGTCATCACCTTTGTTTGACTTTCAGGCGTTCAAGCAACTTGACACTGGTGATAGAGTCGAGACAATGGATGTGGGTTTGTAACATAGATGAGATCACATCAATGGTGCACTATGATTTAGTCTTACGATTGGACGATTGGACATAGTTCCTTTTGCTCAACCTTCAACCCATTATCACGAATCATCAGGCCGACAGTAACGGACACACCCGTCGCTTTGGGGGGTTACCCGACCCCAAGTTCTTAACCACCTACATTTTACAATTCTTCTCCGCCAATCTTCAAAAAAGAGATAATATCAGAGCCCCAAAAGCAGCTTATCAACATGGAGCCTCTTAGGTCGGGACCAAATGCCGGAGACCCTGAAAAAGGACCTCGCACCTTAGGGCTGCATACAGCAGCCACGCTCGCTCCTCTTATCATGTTCTTCTACTAGAAATACTCGCCGACTACCACTGTGACATTTGTGTTGATAATAAAAACCAATTCCAAATAGACTTTTCTATAGTACTACTCGTAATTCGTGTCAACATTGGTTCGTCACTCGCTCCCTTTCTGATGAGGTGAGGCGCGGGTCATCTCTGCATTTTCATATGCTGTTGGAGAGCTATTACACATGCGCTGCAACCCCCCACATTGAGTCACTTGGGATTGTTGGTTTTCACTGCACACAAGTCCAATAATCATATTACGTGAGACTGCGTCATCGTTTCCAGTGTACTAGGTGATTACATAGCTCGGTATACGCATGTACCTAGGCATGCTTTAATCAGAATCTGTCTCTCCGAGCATCGCGATACTATCACAACTTGTTAGAGTTAGTTTCATTTCCCCGGAAAACCTCGGGCTTTAGGGAGTATGGGCATGAGCACATCGGACCAGATCTTATCTCCTCAACTATTTGAAATTCCCAAACAGCTGTCAGAGACTAGCATGATGTCAATACCGGTGATTGTCTATCTGGCAACGGCTCTATTGGCGTGGCGGTTTTATCGATTTACCATTACCCCTTTTCTCCACCCATCCGAGCCTAAGGAACTGCCATACTGGATTCCTTGTAAGTCGAGACTTGATCAATTGAGAAACGACATACAGTTAATAGTGCTGTTTAGTTTTAGGTAGATTCTGTAATGTTGGATTGATGAGCGACGGGTACTAACGTGTTGCAAAGGCCACTTGATGGAATTTTTCGGCAATGCAAACAGCTTATTGACGCGAGCAAGGTATGAAAGTCCGGTCAACTATTTACACAGCTTCACCTTGCCAGTTTTTCTGATTCGAAAGCCAGAAACCACTTTGGCAATACGAGGGAGCCTTTTGCTCTTACCATTCTGGGCATGAGGACCTATGTTCTCACCAAAGCCGAAGATGTAGGAGAGGTATACAAGAATACAGAAAGCCTCTCTTATGAAGAATTCGTTCAAGCCATGATGCGTATTCTTGGTAATTCCGAGTCTTGCGTCAAGGCCTTGTTTGCGCCTCTGCCAAAAGATAGGAATGGATCAGGGTTTCCCAATCCGCGGGGTAAACCACTGGGTATACTATTTCGTGATATGCACATCCATCAGCTATTTCCCGGAGATAACCTAGATTTTCTTGAACTCCGATTTCATCGTTTCTTCGATGAGAATCTCAAAGACAAGAAGCTTGCTGCAGTCCCTTACGTGACTCGCGACAACACTGGCGCTCTGTTACTGCCGTTAGTGCAATGGTGTTCTGATTACTTTACCCAGGCTGGACAGGATGCGTACTTCGGACCGGAGCTAGCTCGCATCGATCCTGGTTTGGCAGAGAACTTCATCACGTTCGATGAGCTCAGCTACCAGGTTATTTATCAGTACCCTCACTTTCTTGCTAAGGAGATGAGGGCTTCCCGTGACCGACTCCTCCGAGCTTTCAAGAACTATCTGGAACTTCCGCTGGAGCAAAGAGCGGAAGCTGCATGGTTCGTAGACGCCTCGAAAGTCGAAATGGAAGCTTTAAATCTCTCGTCTGAAGATAAAGCTGTCGCAATCATGACGATCTATTGGGCGTGAGGAATCCTAGATGTCATCAGCCCTTCCTCTTATTTAGACTGACAGGTCGACAGTATCAATACCAACAGTAGAAAGGCTGCATATTGGCTTTTAGCTCATCTCTTACAGCACCCGTCTCTCCTAGATGTCGTCCGCCAAGAGACTGCGCCCATGTTCAGTGCAGATGGGAGCGTCGACATCACCTATTTACACAAGTCTGTGCCACGATTGGATGCAATGTGGGCAGAGATGCTTCGATTATCTGCCTTCGCTGCGTCCGTACGTATCATCACAGCTGATACAGTGATCGGCGGCAAGACGTTGCGGAAGGGCAATCGATTGATAGTGCCTTACCGACAACTACATATGAACGAAGCTGTGTTTGGTGACGATGTGGAGAAGTTCCGTCATGAGCGATTCATCGAGAAACCCCGATTGACACAGGGCAATAGCTTTCGCCCGTTTGGTGGAGGTAGTACGGCCTGCCCTGGTCGCCATATCGCTAAGCGTGCGGTTTTATTGTTTGTGACTCTAGTTCTTCACAGATACGATATCGAGCTAGTTCCCGGGCAGGATGAGATGGATGCGGACTTGACAAAGCCAGTGCCCGGGCTCATGTCGCCTAAAGTTGGTCAAGACATGATGATGCGGCTCAAACGGCGCTGCTGAGTGCGAACTGAAGTGGTGATCATAATATGATTCGGCTCGCTTCTCAGGCGGTTCGAATGAATGCAACATAATAGCATAGTCTTGTAGCCCGACTGGATATGAAGTGAACGCACATGACTTGAACATGTAGTCTTTCTCAATTCGTGAACGATATATCAGCTTTGTTAAAGTATCTTGCTCTCCCGAGCTGCTTCCTCGCCTGCCCTCTTTCCCGAGAAAACACCATCGGCCAGAGAAAGTCCGGAGATGTAGCTATTTGAGCAAACACCAACAGCATTTCGACCAGCAGCATATAAGCCCCTAATAATATTGCCCGAATCATCTAGCACATGTCCTGTGCCTCCATCTACGCGCAGACCTCCAAGGGTGAGGGCCGGTGTCATCAAGAAGCCGGTTTGCCCGAGGGACACGTCGATCCCGTAAAAGGGGGCTGTAGTGATGGCAGTTCTATGATCCTGCTTCCCCATTGGATCTTCCTTTTCGTGTATAATCGCATCATTGTACCCTCTCACGGTTTTTTCCAAAGCCAATTCATTAATTCCCATCTTTCTAGCAAGTCCTTGCAGGGTGTTAGCTTTTTTGTGACCCCAAATCAACAGATATTGAATAAAGGTCTTCCAGAGCCCACGTGTTTGATGTTCTAGTTGACACTTGGCTTTCGTCCACTGAGAGGCATCTAAAATCAGGAAACCCTGACTATTCGATTGTCGCACCATGACATCCGTGAAGGAACCGCCATAGAGGTCCTCTGCCGCAATCCTGTCTCCCTGAAGAGAGACTATTACACCCTCCACTAAGGCTTCAGGAGGATATATCAGCCTCCAAGCTGAGAACCGATCCATATGCGATACGCTTCCACCGACAGACTGGCCGAGCAAAATACCGCTTCCGTCGTCGCCAATTGTGCCGAGAGGTGTCGTCCCACCAGCTTGGGGTATGAACTTCTTAATAAGATTCTTATTCACTGCGACGTCAAAAAATATGTCAATGAGTGTTCTATCGTTGCTTGGATTCCCCCCTACTTACTTATGAACCCGCCGGTGGCAAGAATGACAGTGCGGCTTTTCAACACCCGCTCTCTCGAATAACGAGCCCAGATACCATCGGCCAAATAATCCAGAAGATTGGCAAGAGGCTGTATTGTGGCTTGACATGATAAAGCAGTTCGAACAAGATACTGATGGAGTTTAGAGAGCCATGGGCCTGCGTCCATCGAATAGTAATGAACGCCTTCAATCCGTCCCTCGCTCGTAATGATTTCATCAACTTTACTAGCTGACACAAATCTGACACCTAAGCGCAGTGCTGAGTTGAATATAGTTTGCCACAAGTCGGCACCTGTGAGGCCCATTCCCTTCTGCCTGGACTTCTCACTGCCCACTGGGCGATGGCCCCTCGGCGCTGGTATCGCGAGTTTCCGGAATGGCAGAGCTTTCTCATTGCCCGAGAAGTAAAGAAAGTGTTCAGTTGTCGGTAAGCTCGTCTTGAAAGGGCAGAACGAGCCTTCAAATTGCACCCCATGGGCCTCGAGCCATTCCATACGGTCAACGCTCTCATTACAAAATCTCCTCAGTGTGGCTTCATCTACGGCGTCTCCAACCTCGCGTTCAAGATAACGATACATATTATCTGGCGTGTCATCTTTGAATCCTGGTTCCAATTGCTGTTTAGTGCCACCTCCAGCGTATATGACACCTGCTGAGATGGCTGATGAACCCCCTCCGTAACCTCGGTCAAGAACAGTCACCGAAGCGCCATTCTCGGCGGCTGCAATAGCTGCACACATACCAGCAAGACCGCCACCGATGATCGCAACCTCCGTCTGTTCATTCCAGTCATAGTCGCTCATTGTTTTTCATTCTTACGTTCCCATTGATCAGACTCTCGAGTCATTCTTGTCGATTCTCTCTACCGTGGGACCGTAGTCATCACCACGATCTTAGCAAATATCTTGCCGACAATTCAGATTCACATTTGCAGTATTGAAAATAAGAGTGTTATGGCCTTCGCGGGGTATTGACAACCGGTTTTCAATTTCATGCAGGGAACTAAGCGAGGTGCTGATATTGTGATCACAATGCAGTGGGTGGTCAGCTTTGCGTCACGTAAGCCTGCGCTGAAACCCTCCTCCATGAGATATTGGGCCTCGGCCATGCAGACACGGATATACCGACATTCTTATGGCATCATTTGTCATTCAACTGAAAGAAAGCGCCATCGAAAGCCAATCGAAACCGATATTTCATTCCGCTCGGAATTTGAGCGCCTTGTGTACACCGGGCGTGGAAATACTGAGAGGGCATCAGCGTCCAGGCTGTGCTTCTGGTAATGGTGAAGCCTGGGCAGCAACATATCGGTATAACTGAGGGATAGCTTCAGCAATGTGTGTGTGACAGAGGCGATACACTGCCAGGAGATCAAAGACAACGAATGAAAGTTAATCGCATATTTCAATTTTGCACGTCCATCGAACTTTGATCTTCAGCAGCCGTTCAGACTCAGGATGGACGGCTACGCGCACTATGGACTTGAGCACACGGCTACTTTACACGCCAATGCGACGCAGGCGAAGCTCGTAAGGAATGGGTTAGACTGGCTTGTTGAGTTGACGCATATGTTATCCGTGTGAAACCTTGCTCCAGATAACATCTCAGTCTGAAGTCTGATACAGGAGCAGGAAACATCATCGTGGTTCATATCATGGACATCCAATCACGTATCCAAGCTTATACTTCTCGTGGCTCTGGTGATACCATTAATCACAAGATTGGCATCAGCTTGGGCTTTCCGAAAATCACGATCACTCAGCACCGGAAGACAGAGCAATGTTCCGCTTGTTCCTTATTGGATTCCGGGCGCGTATCATCTGCTCCCGTTTCTGTGGGATACTGTCGGTTTCGCCGTCGCAACAATGTAAATAAAATCGCTCCTAGTTCGTCGTCGACAGTGATGCTGATTGAGTCTCTCAGAACGCGGTACGGGTGGGAAAACCCCGTCATGGTGAAGGCCGCATCTACGAAATTAGCTCTTATCGCTAGTCCTGCTCATGTCGTTTCCGTGTTCAAGAATTCGAGGTTCTTGTCGACGAGACTCGTGCTCGAAAACGTCCAGAGATGCCTTCTGGGGATCCCGTCGGAGGTTATGCCATTCTACCTGGCCGACAACTCCGGTATGGCTATAGAGCCCAGGAAAGGAAGCCAAGTGGCTCAAGAAGACAGGATATTGTTCCATCAGGCGCACACCCATCATAAGTGGCTGGCGTCTCCTTACCTGGACCCCGTAGTTGAGTGCTTTTTTGAAAAGCTGGACCGTCACTTCGAGTCACTGGAAATCGGGGATACCTGGCAAGAGTACCCTGATCTTTTCCAATTCATTCAGTCGATCATCATCGGCGCAAACATCGAAACATTGCTGGGCTCTAAGATTCTAGAAATGAACCCGAATCTTGTAGATGACTTTTGTATAGCGAAAAAGAGCGTTCCGGAATTCTTGAAGGGCTGGCCGCGATGGCTTGCGCTGACAGGGTTCAGGGCAAGAGATCGAGTGATCAGCGCGTTGGAGAAATGGCATACATATGCCCAAAACAATGGTGACTACAGCAGCACAGGGGATAGCGACCCCGACTGGGACCCTGTCTGGGGTAGCAAATGCGAAAAGGTCAGAACCGCTAACACTACGATGAGAGTTGGTAAGATATTGACTTCCAATAGGTCAGACAACAATATATGAATGGTACGAAGGCATTAACAGCACATGAACGGGCCTGCGAGGATTGGGGATTCTTGATAGGGTATGCCATTGCTCAACATAGGGTATGTAGGAGACAAGAAACAACTGACCATTTCGTACTAGCCTCAATTACAACACCCCGCCATCTCTTTTCTGGTACATCTTTGAGGCGCTGAAAGATCCGATCCTCTACAATCGAATGATGAACGAGGTAACTCAATGTCGCCGACCGGATGGGACTTTCAGTATTTCGGACTTAGCAGCTCAACCCCTACTTGAGTCTGCTTATGCCGAAACATTGCGCCTCCGTGTCTCCATTCTCATCACGAGGACAGTAGAGTATAGCGACATTGACATTGGCGGACTCACACTGCGCCGCGGCGACAATGTTCTGATGCCAATTGACTCCACTCACATGAACGAGGAGGCATGGAACAGGGCTGGGAAGACTTCCGATAAGTCTTTACAAGAGTTCGACGCAGATCGGTTCCTAGAGCCATCAGAGGCTGGTCCGAAGTTCTCGCTCGATGGGCTAGCCGGCCTTTGGATCCCGTACGGCGGGGGAGATCGCATGTGCCCAGGACGCCACCTCGTCAAGGTAGAAATGCTCATTTTCTTTGCTTACATGTTCTCCAGGTATGAGATTGAGGCCAATGAGACAGATATGAAGACGGTGCGCCCGAATAGGAAATACGTCTCTTTTGGGGCGCTGCCACCAAACAGGCCTGTTAGATTCAGGATAAGAAGAAAAGCTCCGTAGTATACGTACATTGTCGACTTCAATATACAATAGCGGGTGTTCTTAACATACAACTAAAGCACATGCACGTGCGGAACACCACATGGCGTCAGGGTTGTTGGAAGATGGTGGATGGGCGGGCTGGCTAGGATGCAGCTTGCTGAAGATATCCCTGTTCTCTTCTACTGTACCTAGGGCCTAGGGGGTGACACGCAGGCTAGCATGATGGATGGCGATGGAGACCGCACAAGAAATGAAATAAAATAAAGCCGCAATTACCACATAAAGCCGATATCTTAAAATAGATACACTTGTTTCTGGAAAAGGTCGCGAGATCTTTTCGAGCATCGCTGTACCTGTCCGAGGCTTCTCGCTGCCACGTCTCCATGGTCAGATTGACATGGGCTGCATCCTACTTGTCCACTCTCAAAACTTCGTCGGCGCCTCTTACAGACACATTCTATAACAATCAAACTCATCTCGCTTATTTTTACCTGTCGCGATGTGGCTGAAAACCGAGTATATCGATACTCTCATCAGAGCTGATCGCCCATGCAGGGCCCCTGAAGTCAGACACGTGGTGGGGTCGCATCACGTATAATATCCCAAAGCCCTCTCGAGCTCTTATTTGATGAGATTTCGCACATCGCATTCTCGCAGTTGTCACTACTCCATCCAGCTTTGAGACAATCATTATGTTTCTCAAGAGTTCTTATCTACGAGTTTTCCTTGCGGCTGGTCTTTCTCTCAGTCACTTCTGGCAGGCCAGGGCAGCATCATGCTTATGCGTGAGTCTAGTACATCCAGGGGAGCATTCTGAGTTCCATGTTAAACTTGTATAACAGTGCTCTACCCTAGCATCCCTCTCGCCAGGCAAGGTCTTCTTTCCCAATAGCAGCGATTATGTCTCGTCGCTGGCGTCCTATTGGGCTGAGCAGGAACAGGATATGACGCCCTCATGCATATTCTCCCCAAGCAGCTCTCAAGATGTTTCAGTGGCCCTCTCAACGGTTATCGTTCCCCAGTCTTGCAATTTCGCTGTTCGCGGCGGTGGCCACGCTTCACTTACCGGAGCGTCTAATATCAATGGGGGCATTACGATCGATCTCAGGAACATCAACTCCACATCTTTAAGTGCAGATGGTAGCACTGTTTCGGTGGGAGGCGGACAGATCATTGGAAACGTGTATAGTCTGTTGGCTGAGCATGAGCTTTCGATACCAGCAGCTCGAGACTACACCATTGGCATGGGTGGTTCGACTCTAGGAGGTGAGTATCTCGGAAACTGAATGAAATTCTTTTCATAGAGCTCACATCGCAAAAGGCGGTTTGGGCTATTTTGGGCCCAAAGCTGGTTTCGCCGCAAGCTCTGTCGTCGAATACGAAATCGTACTCGCGAACGGTAGCTTAGTCGCAGCTAGTGCTCATGAAAACAATGACCTTTGGAAAGCACTCAAAGGAGGAGGCAACAACTTTGGCATCGTCATCAATTTCGTGTTTCGAACATTCCCGCTCGGCAAAATCTGGGCGGGAGATGTGTTAAAAAATGGCTCCACGACCACTATCGAAGATACTGCAAATGCTTTTTCTAGCTTCATTGCTAACCCGAACTACGATTTCAACGCTAGCGCATTCGTCACTTACGGGTTTACTGCAAGCGAAGCTGTGTTGCTGACCGAATACACATATGCTGCCCCTGTTGCGAATGCGTCTGTGTTTGCTGGATTACTGCAAGTCCCAGGCGAGGTATTGGAGGATGATACGGCCGTGACGACTCTACCGGAATTCTCTATGCTTTCGAATAGCCAATCTCCTAGTGGTCTTCAGTAAGTATTTCTTCCCACACTCCATTCACTCTCCTGCAGTGTCTAATAGCATCCCAGACAAATTACGTTCGCCATGTCGTTCGAAAATGACGCTGAGATGCTGGTCAACGCTTGGAATATTCTCAATGTCAGCACCCCCAAGATCCAAGACATTCAGGGCTCTTCGTGGGGACTGACGCTGGAACCAATTCTCCCGTCTATGGCGGATAATAGTACCTCCCTTGGTCTAGAAATACCCCAAAAGGGGCTTATTCTAACTATTTGTTCGGCAAACTTTGACCTCGCCTCGGACTACGCCTACATGAGTAACACCGTACAACAGTTATTAGATGATTTGATCACAGCCGCAGAGGAGCTAGGGATTTATAACAGATTCATAGATATGAATCACGCCATGGCTGGTCAGAATCCTTTCGCAGGCTATGGAGATGCAAATTGGGAGTTTCTTCAAGTCACTGCCAAAAAGTATGATCCGAAAGGCGTTTTCCAAACACTAGAGCCAGGAGGTTTCAAGTTGTGGCCTTCGAGCTAAGGATGAAAGAAAGAGAAAGATTTGATTGCAAAGTGGTCAAGGTTTTCCGGAAAAGTAATATAATATCATCAATACATACCATGGAGACCCTTTTCTTATCGATACACAAACAATTCGAACTGACTGACTTAGTTTGCCAGTACACTTTGAGATAACAGGCGCATAGAGTTTTGAAAAGAAATAGGCAATGAAAATTGAGCAATGATGCGATATTGTAAACCCTTACAGTTACCATGTCCTCTTCCATGCACTGCATCTTATTTAAGCAAGCGGCATTTGTTTATAGTTTTCGTCTAATTACAAGTTTATAAGTCTAATCAAACTGCTATGAAAACAGGAGCATTGCGAAGTAACTATCGATCTACCTATCCATGCCAAATCTCCGTTTACTTTTAGGTCAGTGCATTGATTTCCTCGTCAAGCGCCATAAGCCATTCATCGTAACTTTCACTTATGCAGGGCGGGGGTGCCATCTAAGTCTGTTTCCAACATCGAAGGGTTTGGGTGGGTTTGCGGTGTCCTTGTTGTCATATGGATGGGTATTTGGCGTCTGAGATGGCAATTCTTCCAAAACAATTTCTTTCTCTTCTAGTTCTCTTTTGCATCCGCAAGTAGGCGCTCCCCAAATAAACCGACCTACAATATGACCTTCTTTTAGGAGCCATCCACAGCCACCTTGATGCGTAAATCGATACTTAAGTCCAGGGACGCGATAGACTTGAGCGCCCACTACCTCTGACGGTGGCCGCAGCAATGCAACACGGATGAGGAACGTCTTGTGGCATTGCGAACAAGTGACTCCTGCCACTGCACCAGCTCCGCCCAGATGCAAAGTATACCCATGTCCGTCCAAGAATTGGATCGGAGAGAAAAAGCTTTTCAAATACCTTCCCCCGAACACCGGAGGCTTGGACAAGCCGATGCTTTCAGCAATTTGGCTTATAATCTCATTCTCATTTTCGGGAGATGCGGTGCGCAGTTCAGAAAGCTGCCGAGAGAGTGAGTGTGTCCGTTCTCCATCGTAAAGGCGCTGGAGGATTGTTTGAAGCTCTTGGCCGTACAGACGTACTCCTAACGTCGTTGCAAATTCCTTGGAATCCAGACCTGTTGTCTCCAATACGAATTTTACGGCCTTTCGGAAACGCTCATCTGGTCCTCCTAATGTAAGGTGCTTAACGATTTGAACCGTCCCAATGCACTCAACGTCTATAGATGGATGGATCGAAGTAAACTTGACATCGGGAAACTGGGGAGCACACTCTTCCATACCAAGACTATATACAGTCAAGTCGGTGTAGCCGTAAGTCCTGATAATCTCCAGTGTTGGTTCCCGAAGGGCAGTAGCAGGAGTCATGAACAGTGGACTAAAGTCTCCTGCTTTTAAACAGCTTCTGGCAATTTGTAGCATTGCTTCTCTTGGATCATCATTTAATTCCGGCTCAGACACGTCTGGTCGCAACATTGCTATCATGGCATGAAAAAAGTCCCGTGGATTAGTGACACATCGACATGCCAGTATCAGGTGAGCCGTCGCAAATGGAGATATAGTACCCTTCAGGTTATGCCTTCGAACTTCGTTAAGCGGCCCAAGCTGCCATGGCGCAAGAGTGTTCTTGAAACTGAGATATTTCCCGAAGGCATGCGGATCATCTCTCTGCTTTGCTGTTTCTCCCCGGCGCTTTTCGGTCTCCTCCAGAAAAGACTCGTATCTGGCGTCATCAGGGAGCAGTATGAAATCTTTGAGCATTACACGGAGTTTTCGACTCTGTGTCAGCTCCATGGCGGTCCAGACCCTACTGAACCACCTGGAAGTGCAGAGGTCAGTGGCACCATGGGCCCTCTCGTATACTGAATGCCCTTGACGCATAATAGAGGTACTATTGACGTCAACATCAGGAAGATGGGCAAGGGTTGTGAAAGAGCGATGGTATATATCAGGGATAGACCTGATAATTTGGGCTTTCAGTTCAAAGGACCATTGAGGGACGCTGATGTAGTCATGCCAAATCTCGAATGGCCCTTCTTGTTGTCCGAAGCCTTGAATTAGGCCGCGGGCAATCCGAACAGAAACATCAAGCAGTATTTCCTTGACTTTATGGGCTGACGCTGTAGATTTTCGTTTATTGTACTGCAGATCGGCCAGCTGTGAGTCCCATACATGGGATATAGTCACATAACGCGTTTTCTGGAAAAGACATTCCAAGTGCCTGTGGAAGATCAGGATAGTATCGTCGAGAGCTGGAACGGGAATCTTTCTGGCGCATCGAGATGTTGTTGAAAATCCTTGGCTGGTGATAGTAAATGTTCGACTTAAAACGTCGTCTGCGTGTATAGCCTTTCTGCAGCTGCAGCATTCTAGCTCCTTTGGCATGACTTCGGACCAAAGAGATTCGAGAAAGGCCCAAGCAGCCTTGTCCATGATGAAAGTGTGGAAGTGACAACGGAGTGAAATACGGATCGAAAGTTGCATCAAAGGGGTTATTTAGATTTTCCTAGGCTTTTATCTAAAAAGATATACACATTCTTCTCTAGTCCTGCTCAGCAGTCATCTCTTTGATCAAGAAAAAAACCTTCGCAGCTCAACTATGCCTTCCTGACTCAAATGGAACCCAACGTCATCTAAGATTTCATTGCTCAAAACATGACCCTTTCCTTATCGAACCCCTGCATCCTTCCGCCCAGAATGTGCAATAACTAGAGAGAAGTCTTTCAACCTTATCCTTCCTGTGAGGCTCGTGTCGCGAATGATTGGTGCTCGGTCTAACGCGACTCTGGTCTCGGTCCCGAACGAAAGGTAGGATCAGGGGTTCTGATGAGATAGCAAGCGAGTAACATCGACTGCCTTTACGCCGGCGGACGATCTTGATTGAGCAGACTGTTATTATTCGACACCATTGTTGTGTTCTGCTTTTGCTATTACTTAGGCCAAATAGGCTGAGGATACATATCGTTTGAAAAGGATCGCCTCGTTAGGCAGCATTGAAAGAAACACCTTAGAAACGAATCTTGTTTGCCTAAGCCTATGCAAGCCTTGCACTTTAGCCATTTCTACTCCGTGTCGAAATAGTATATCTCGTTACTTCAACATCCTAAGTACCAAAGCACCATCAGCAATCCAAAGAGTCCATTTGAAATACTTACCTGATATTATAGCATGTGGTTCATTTGATCAGCTGGGATATTGGGGGGGGGGGGGGGGCGGCCGGGGGGGGGGGGGGCGGGGGGGGGCGGGGGGGGGGGGGGGGGGGGGGGGGGGGGGGGGGGGGGGGGGGGTGG